>SCDZ01001157.1:0-29246 GCA_004143845.1 Drosophila lacertosa | reverse complement strand
CCACTGTGGCATCGAGTAAAAAGCCAAAGTGTCACACGCTCATACTTAAAACTTTAGACAACAGCCTTTAATTTAAACATTTCATAAAATATTCTTTGCATATATTTTATTATTTCTAAATTTTAATTACTATCCAAAAGATAGTTTGCAAATAAAAAAAAAAGTATTTTTATTTGATTACAATTGTGTGATTTCGTCCCACTGTGGCATTGAGTAAAAAGCCTTTAATTTAAACATTTTTTAAAATATTCTTTGCTTATATTTTTATTATTTCCAAATTTTAATTACTATCCAAAAGATAGTTTGTAAATAAAAAAAAAAAGTATTTTTATTTGATTACAATTGTGTGATTTTGCCCCACTGTGGCATCGAGTAAACAGCCTTTAATTTAAATATTTTCTAAAATATTCTTTGCTTATATTTTCAAATTTTAATTACTATCCAAAAAAAAGTTTCCAAATAAAAAAAAAAGTATTTTTATTTGATAACAGTTGTTTGATTTCGTCCCACTGTGGCATCGAGTAAAAAGCCAAAGTGTCACACGCTCATACTGAAAACTTGTGGCGTTCGCTATCCAAGGCTATTGCTATAATACACCCGCCCAGCACTCGCTGTGAGACTCTCTATAATGCCGAGTGGCTCTCTTTATCTTCCTCTCCCTCTCTCTCTCTTTTTTTTCTCTCTCTGTCTCCTTCGTACGCTATGACATTAATATGAGTTTTGCTGCTTATAGATTATATTTGTGTAAAGTTTTATGTTGCAATATTTCGGTTGTGTGGCTGCACAATCCAACGAAGGGGTAAAGAGGGAGGGAGGAGGGTGGGGGTGGGGGGAGGGGCCATATGACAGTTTGGCTAGCAAGAGACGAGGACGACACATCCTTGGGGAACAACCTGGGTGCGAATAAAAATTATACATTGCCATATAAGCAGCCAACTCGAGTGGGAACAACACTGACACAATGTAGGAGCCATATGTGTGTGTGTGTGTGAGTGTGTGTATGTGTGTGAGTGTAGCATGTTTATTGGTATGCTCATTGGGGAGCATCTTGAGACCGAGACATCTTCTTGTTGCATAGCAAAGTTGCTAATTTTGCCATTATTATTCCATTGTGTATCGAAAACTGAAACAAAAGTGACTTATCATCTGTCTCTGTTGCACGTGTGTGTATATGTGTGTGTGGATGTGTGTGTGTGTGTGTGTGGGTGTATAGTGAAATTATCAGGTGCAGAAACCCTTATATGAAAACGCTTGGGAACGCACGAAAGGTGCGTAAAATTTTATGACAAAACTTCATTGCTTTCAGTGGCTTTGATTAGGGAATTGCATAGAGTTCCTGGCCCTGTATGTGTGTGTGTGTGTATGTGTGTGTGTGCCTTGATGTTGTCTGGAATTTTGACAAATGGTATGACAAATTTTTGATGGGTTCAAATGGCTGCGGCTAAAGCCGTAGCTGTTGTCCCACATATTGATTAATGATTATCCCGATTGTGAATTTAGTTGGCTGAGCCTTAAATTAATCGATAATTTGGTCAGAGTAGGTTTGGTCAACGCTTTGTTGAAATATAGGTAAATATTTATTTAGATCACCTTATCGATAGTGCGTATTTATTGATTGGTGTCTTTTTGGTTCTAATATTTATCTATATATAATATGTATATATATATTGGCTTTGTGTTAATTAGTTATCTGTTTGCATACCATATAATTTTTCTCCTTAAAAATTGTTAGCTGTTCCCTTAAATTAATCGATCAGTTGAATGGAGAATGTATTTTTTAATAAAAGAAAAAATATATTGCAAAATATTTCATTAGTAATAATTGTTTGACTGGTAAACTTATCGATTACTTTTGCACTCCATATAATTCTTAGTAATTTCATATAGCTGTAGCCTTAAATTAATCGATCAGTTGAATGGAAAATCCTTATTTTTAATAAAAGATAAAATTCATTGCAAAATATTAAATTTTTTAAGGAAGTAATTATTGTTTAACTAATAAACTTATCGATAACCTGTTAAAAATATTTCGCGAAAAATATATATTTAGAATATCTTATTATTTTTAAAATTTTTTATTATTATTTAATATAAATCATAAAATTATAATATAATATGATGTGTCTTGAGGGATCAGCTTAAAAATACGTTAACTTAAGTTATTTGAAGCCTTAACATATGACAATAGAATGTTATCGATATCGGGCTCGAACTCTAAATCAAGGGAGTCAGAATATGGAAAATTATATATATATATATTATTTAACACACGGAAACAAAATGTTATCGATTTACAATATTTTTGTATATTAATGAATAGTTAATGAAATGTTTAGGGATAAATTGCCTACTGGATATTTGACCTATTCCAATCAAAACAAATATTCGCAGCATAGAAAATATATATGGCTAAAGATTTTTCCACATAAAATTAATAAATCGATGGCTTAAGGAAAACTTTAAGATACTCTCAAAAGAAAAATCCACCATTTTCAACTATATTAATATTCAATTTAAATTATCGATAACTTATCGATATGAAATCCGCTGCACTTGAGCAAACAAAGTAACAGTAAAATTTCGTTCACTGCATTTATCGCCAGTTAATTGCATCAGAGACATATTGAATTGAACCGAAACCAATTCCCGACTCCTCCCTCTCACTCTCTTTCTGTCTTTCTCTGTCTGTTACCTCCCATCCATAACATACTTATATCTGTCTATATAGTATATCATATCGTTTCGTATTTTCATTCTTTATTTTTTTTATATATTTTGCTTGCAATAATTTTCAAACAGAGAAACACAGGGGGGGGGGGGGGGGGGGGGGGGGGGGGGGGGGGGGGGGGGGGGGGGGGGGGGGGGGGGGGGGGGGGCAAACGAATCGAATTAAGAGCGAGTCGCAGAGCGTCGCAATTTTTGTAGAGAGCGAGCAACTCCGCCAGCTTTCCACCTGCCCCTTCCTCGCCTTCGCCTTCGCCTTTGCCTTTGGCTTAACTTGGCTCTCTGTCTTTTTTTTTATTTCTGCTGCTGTCCCTGGGGCGACTCAGTCGGCGGCCGCTTCAGCCGCTCCCTGGGGACGCTGCGCTGGCGCAGTGTCCACGACTCGACTTGTCCGCCCGTTGCAGTGTCCAAGTCCCTCTTCTTCTTGTTGTTGTTGTTGTTGTTGCTGTTGCGTCTGGAGCTGGACCCGGGCTAGGGTCTGGACTCGGGCCTTGGTCTGGTCTCTGTTGCTTTGTTGTAGGCGTCGCTGTGGGAAATTTGCGCGAGTGTTCTGCGTGTTGCAGCCGCCCTGCAGTTAGCATATGTGGGCGTGGCAAGCAGCGAACAACAACAACAAAGACAACAACAACAAAGCTCTTTGGCTGGCATCATAAAAACGCGCGGGCGCGCCTCGCCTAATGGCCGCAAGATGGCGCTGTGCAGCATATGCAAATTTCGTTCGATTTATGAGCAACACACACACAACACACACAACACACACACACACACACACTCAGCATAAGCTTCATTAACATGACGGCCACACACGCACACACACACACACACACACACACACACACACACACACACACACACACACACACACACACACACACACACACACACTCACACACGCCCCCTTCTGGCTAGCCATAAAAACGCAATGAGCGTCGGTGTGCGGTGTCGAAAAATTTGCAAAACTCAAAGCAACAATTCGACGAAAGCCAATTTTCCAGCAGGCCACAAAGAGAGACAGCGAAAAACGAGCGAGACAGCGAGAGTGGGAGTTAGAGTGAGAGAGGGATACACTCCGTGTGTGAGCGAGGTGGAAATAGAGAACAAGAAAATGAAATTATAAACTTAAAGCAGAAGACTTTGAATACTCTCACAGACTTAACAAGACTTAATGGACTTTAAATAGTAATTTATATTTAGACTAAAGTCCAATTTGCATACTTCAATTTATATATAAAAATAAATTTGAGTTGGACTTAAAATCGAAGTATAATTATATAGAAATAATGTTCTTATGTACGTATATAATAAACTTTTATTTAATTGTTTAATTATCATATAAAAAAAAATACAACAAAATTAGATTTCTATTGGAAAATAAAAAACAAAAGCCAAGTTTACACACTTTTTACACAGTCAAGAAACTCTTTACACAAAATTCCAATTTATTCTTACAACCTAAACTTATAATATATATTTTATAATAAATTATAAAAACTTATTTTTTTTATTAATATTTTATATTAATAATGAATGCTTGTATTATATAAAAATTGCAAAATGTTTCTTGTTGTTTAAAAGTTTTACTATTATTATTACAATTACTGAAGGTATATAACTAAGGTATAGTCAACGTAACTATTTTAAAAGAGTATTTGAAGTATTCAGTATTTAAACTGATGTATACATATATATAAATATGTATGTTTTTATGGAAGTTTATGGAATTTTATGGAGTTTATTGAAATAGCATTGTTGCTCCTGGTCAAATTTAAAACAGTTTTTGAGCCATTTTTAATCCTCCAAACTTAACTGCAATACCTTTTTAAAAGGCCTGAAATGGAAGCTCTAGACACCATAGAAAAATCTGGATATATTTACATTAATTTTCCTGGTTTTCAACTATTTTCCGCGTATGCACAAAATAGGCTCTGCATGAAAATAGCAGAGCTGATAATAATAATATAAAATAAATAAATAATCCAAACAAATTAAAGAAATAATAATGAACTAAAAAAATATTTTTTTTTAAATTGCGATAATTTTGTATTTTGTTATTTAGGAAGAGGAAAAACTTGCTCGGTCGGGAAGAGATATCTGAAATTAGAAACTGGGAAGATTTTATTGAACATACAGATTTACGCGTTATGCCTTGATCCTAATGGATTGATCCAAAAAAAACTTTACACCCCAAGTTTCATGAATTTAAATGAGTGTATGTTTAAAGTTTTATATCTTAAGCTATATCAGCAAGAAAAAAACTGCGTTCAGGTGGACAATAAGATGGATATAGGATAAACCCAATATAGTCTGTTCACTTTATGAATTAATTTAAAAAAAAAAACACACAAATAAAGAAGCCCTTATCGACTATATATATAATATAAAAATAATAATAATAAATATAATAATAATAATAATAATAATAATAATAAAATAATAATAATAAGATAATAAAATAATATATAAATATATAATAACTAATAAATATGCATATCAAATATAATTAAAAAATATACATATGTATGCATATAATAAATACAACTATTCAATATAAAAAAATATATTAATATAATATAATATAATATATAAGGAATTCCCTTCAATTTGTTCCATATTATTTTTTTTCTTTTTCTTTGGAAACGAATTAAATTATTCTGTTATTTTTTACTACTTAAACTTAATTGAATTTTACTATTTATTTATTAATTAAGCTAACTTTTCTTTCAACTTATTCTATTGTCTAAGTACTCGTTACATATTAAGTGACAAAATGATAAAACTCTCCGCAAGTCTATAATAAGAGAGGGCACCCTGCGAGCTAGACAGTAGTTAAGGAAGACAGCAAAGAGACGAGGCAGGAGGGGGGGGGGGGCGGTTAAGGGGAGGATGGTGCAGGGGGGATATAACGGGCACAGGCCATACGGCTCCCCAAAGAGCGCATGTTGAATAATCATCAACAGCGAGTCAAAGCTAGCCGAGGGGTGGAGGGTGGCTAAGGGATGGGAGAGACGAGGGGCATATTTGGGAAGGGGGGGCGGGGGGGGGTTTGGGCAGTCTAGTTGCGACGGCGTGTCAAAGTCGCCAAACGTTGCACTTGCGTTTTTGGCATGTAGCAAGTTGTCCATGTGGCCGCCGCTAGATGGCGCCTGGCGCACGTGCAACAGCAACATGCCCCGCACACACACACACAACCATACACACACATATCGAACACACACACACATCGCAGTCAAATTCGTAAAATTTTGTTTCCGCTGATGAAGTATTCCCCAGCTGCAGGACAAGGATTATTGGACGTGTGGCAGCATTCGCTGTTCGCAGTGCACCAGCCACGTATGCAAAGTGTGGCATAAAAGCACATCGTCAAAAACGTCGCCATCGACGTTGGACATTGGCGCCATCAAAGAAATGTGCCCCGAAAATTGTTCGCCGCTCTTAGAATGTTGCATGCAACGCGGCTCACCCTGTTGTTATTGCCGACCAAAATTCCATTTTGTCATTAGAAACTAATAAAAACGCGCTGTGAAAAGCTGCCAGCTAAATTTGCGACGCTCTAATTAGTTAATGGGATCTATGGCTGGGATTATGTTGATCCGATGTGTTTTTGTGATTGGTTTTAATGCCCAAGAAGTGGATGCTAAAAAGATGGATATGTGATATATGTGTGTGTGTGTGTGGGTGTGGCATTCATCTAAATGTGCATCCTATAAACGTAGAAGGCTGCTAAGTTCAATAAGATTATTTGGGAATAGATAAAGTAAACCATTATTCATATCATTAAAAACTTTATATTTTACTTTTGTGATTTTAATAGAAAATAATAAAATAATAATAAAAATAAAATAATAAAATAATAATAATAGAAAAAGTTACATATTATATTAATTATTATTTTGTATTTATTATATTTATTTTTTTATTATTTTTGATTTTTCGGTATTTAATAATACTTCAAATAATTATAATATTTGAATTTTTATATAAATTAAAAAAAATTGTGTTTTCAAATATTTTTAAATTAAGCACATTTTTATTGGATACTAGAATAGACGCCTTTAGACATACAAACATGATCATATTTATAGGTACACATAGAAACTGTTTTTAATTAAAGATGGTTTAAGTGTTTAAAGCTTATTAATTTTTTGATATTTTATTGTTGTCAATGTCTGGATACACTGTGACAAAAATCTAAAGGAGGGCAAACCTGTGATCAGAACTTTTCTATTCTAATTGCCAGTTTATCACATATTTCTCCTGATCTTTATATTAGACACAGTCTCAGTTTCTCATCAATATCAAGAGAATAATTTTTAAATCAGTTATTTTTTTAGAAAAAATGTGCAGAAAGTCTCATTGAACTGAAGAAAAAACTTGATTGTACCTATGTATATATACTTATATGTATATCAAATATTTATTCTGAATTTATGACTGTGTAGACTTTCAAAAGACAAAGTTAATTTTAAGACCTAAACATTAAAAATTATATATGTTATGGGAATATTTTCTGCTTGTGATTATTTCTTATCACAGCACATTGAAAAAAGTAAATAAATATTCTTCTATACACGTATTTAATATTTATTTAATTATCAAATAATTAATTTAATTATTAAATAACTTTTTTAATTATTAAATAAATATTATTCTATATATTCTATACACATATTTAATAGTTATTTAATTATCAAATAAATATTATTCTATACACATATTCAATATTTATTTAATTATCGAATATTCATTGTTTATTTGATAATATTTTTTAATTACTTTGTATGCATAAAAGTTTAAGTATGCTTTTATAGAAAACCTGAGCGTGCTTAAACCAATTGATAGAACTAAATAAACAGCTTTAACTAGAACAAAAAGGTCGCATTCTATTAAATAATATCAATTAGTTAAAATAGTTTAAAAATTAGTTTCAGAATCGCTTAGCATTTATTTGTTTATTTACTTATTTTTTATGCAAATTTGCAGATCTTTAAATCATGATTAAGGATTCAAAGTAACTTTGTATGGGAGTTGTGGGGTTTAATTGATATACAGTGTATTGTCAGTTTGTCCTTTAAGATATCCTTAATCAATATACCAAAATCAATATAATGTAATATATAATTTATTAGTTATATTTAATATATATAAATAATAATATTAATTGAACTTAAATCAGAAGTGAATGAAATTTGTTGGAGAGTTGTGGCTTTTAATTGTAGGATAATTTGTAGTCAGATTGTCCTTTGAGTTATTCAAATTTAATCTTTGCGAAAAACAAGAACTTATATATAATACTATATAAAATCATACTTTATATTATCACTAAACCTGATTTTATCCTATCCTATAGAAAAGTGCAGATTTAGTATTGGGTGTTTATACGTAAAGAACATCTGCTGACAAATATTCAAAATAAAATATATTATTTAAAGTTACCAAGGCCTTGAGCTCACTAAATGATAATTGCTAATTTTTTTAATTTTTTATTTTTATTTGCAATCTATCTTAAATGATAAACAATAAACAAATTTATTAATCACTTAACCAAATTTACCTTACTTAACTATATATTTGTCAGTCTATTTGTCAAATAATAATTGCTATTAAATACTGAATTTATTTATATAAATATTAAATTTCTCAAATATTTGCCATGTCAATTAACTTAAACCCGTTGCAACCCTCAGCTTCTTTTGTAAGCCCACAAAATGCCACAGTTATTTTACTTAAACGCCGCCTTCCAGACGAAGCCGCGTCAAACATTGCGTATGAGTAATGTCAAGTAAAATATTGCGGGCCGCATTCCGAGCCACAAAAAGCGCAGACGGGTTCAAAGCCAGGCAACAAACCACAACACGTGCTTAGCCAAAAACAAAGCAACTTGGCCAACAGCTGATTTGGCTTTACTCTCTTACTACTCTCAGAGAGAGTTTACTAAAGAGAGAATATTTTCTCTCTCTGTTGCAAATCAAAACAATTGGCGCTCTTAGGACTCCCAAACAGGACGCATGCGTTGCAAAGGAAGACGCTCTTAAATTGCTCTTAAGCTCGGGTGGGGGGGGGGGGAAAGTTGGGGCAGCTAGAAAGGGGGGGAGGGCGGGGGGAGGGGAATTGGTCTGTTGGCTGGCTTTGCTTGGGCATGGAATTATGGCACCCAGGGGCATAGCATAATCAAAATTCCTGCCACCTGGGGACGTGGCATGCAGCTAGCGGCTGTGTGTGGAACGTGCCGCAGTTCAAAGCTGCAGCAACTGCAACAACAACTAACTAACTGCTTCTTCTTCTTCTTACAGCTAACATAAATGCACAAGATGAAGACGAGGCGGAAGATCCTGACGAGGATGAGGAACTAGCGACTGATTTGCTCAGCCTCAGCGGCGACGACGAGGACTACGATGATGACGAGGAGCTGCAAAGCCTCGACAGTTTCTATTCAGGTAACCAAAAAAAAACCAAACCATATTTTTGCACATATGAATGTGAAGGAATAAAGCTCGTTCCTCACGTTATATGGCCATAAGCATTGAAATTGCCGTATGGGGTGTTATACGGACTGGCGGCGACGACACTCCTGGGTGCTCTACACCTGTGCCGCGGGTGTCGTTGCCATATGCTGTGGCGCTGCCGGCGGGGCAGCCTAACTACGTTTTAAAAACCCCAAACAGCAATCAACACCAACACTCCGAGAGTCGTCGCCACATTGCCACATGCCACAAGCTAGGAGCCACTTCACTTTCGCCACATACATCCTCGTTGCCATTTACGAGCTGTCGAACACTGAGTGGGCGGGCGGTTAGAAGGGGGGCGGGGCAGCATCACAAGCTACACTCGCTTGTCCACAACAATTCCCCTCCCCCCCCCCCTCTCCACTACCCCTGTCTTCATCGCCACATTTCTCTCTAGTGCCATTTCGTATTCGCTTTTTCTGTATTATTTGTTTCGTTTTGTGCCGTTTGGCTTTTCCTCGCCTCTTGTTTTTCCTTTATTTTTTTTTCTTTCTTTTAGTCAGACTTCCTTGTGCTTTTTGTTTTTACTTGAACGTCGGATTGTCCATTTGCCAGCCAAGCAAGCATTCACACACACACACACACACACTCACATATTCAGACAGGCTCTGCTCAAGTTGGCCTAACTCGACTGAGTTGGCGTTGGTTTAATGCCTTCATCGGGTTTCCTTATGCGTACACTGAGCGAAATTAAAAACTTAATTGGTATATTAAGATAGCTTAAAGAGTTTACTGTGATTATATTACAAATTAAATAAGCTCAAAGACACTTTTTACTTTTATTAATGCTTTCGTCTTAAAATAAATCATATTTAGTTTTTTATTTTACACCTTGGAACTTTTGTCTTTCATTGATCCTTCCATTTAAAAATGAAGATAGTTTAAAGGGTTTTCTATTATCTTATTAAAAATTAAACTAAATCAAAGACTTTTCTATACCCCATCTTGGAACTTTTGTCTTTTATTTAAATGAATCATATTTAAAATAAAACTAGCCTAAAGAATTCTTTATAATTTGATTACATTTAAAATGAAATTAGCTCAAAAATTTGTTTATTCTCCATCTTAGAACTTTTGTCTCTTATTAATGCTTCCATCTAAAGAATTTAAGGAATTTTCTATGATATTAAAAATGAAACAAGCCCAAAGAGTTTTTTATACTCCATCTCCATCACAGAACTTTTAATCCTTGTATCTAAAATTGGAGATAGCTTAAAGAATTTTCTATGATTATATTAAAAATTAAACTAGCTCTAAGAGCTTTTTTTCTCCATCTTAGAACTTTTACCTTTTATTTAGTCTTCCATTTAAAAATTAAAGTTAAGAAGAAAAATTTTCTTTGGATATATTACAAATGAATCTAATTAAAAGATTTTTTTATAGTCCATCTTGGAACTATTGTTTTTTATTGATTGATTTGATTACATTTTAAATGAAATTAGGTCAAAGAATTTTATATTTTCTAAAGAATTTAAGGATTTGTCGATGATCATATTAAAAATGAAACAAGCCCAAAGGGTTTTTAATACTCCATCTCCACATTAGAAATTTTGCTTATTATAAATCTTTCCAACTAAAATTGAAGATAGCTTAAAGAATTTTCTATTAATATATTAAAGATGAAATAAGCTCAAAGTCTTTATTAGTCCATTCTTAATATTGTGTCTTTTATTCATTCTTCCACATAAAAATTGAAGTAAACTTTAAGAATTTCCTGAGATTATATTAAAAATAAAACTAGCTCAAAGAATTTTTAACTCTCCATCTTAGAACTTTTGTCTATCAAGAAAATGCTTTCATCTTAAAATGAAGATAGCTTAAAGACTTATATATGATCAAATAGTTTTTATTACTCCATCCTTGAACTTTTGTCTTTTATTAAAGCTTCTATCTAGGGTCATATTCTGGTTTTCTATTTTATTACTAATCCATAATCTAGTTTGTACTACAAAATACACTTTTAATTAAAATTCACCTTTCATTCTCAAGCTCAGCTTTATTCAGCAATCTTAAAACATTTGTCTTTCACTGATGCTTTCAGTTAAGATTCTATTTTTAATTTTTACACTACAACTTTTTCTTATAATCTTAATCTATATATAAACCAAAATCTAGTTTGTCCCACAAAATACACTCTTAATTAAATTTTATCTTTTATTCTTAAGCCTAAATTGTTTTAGGCTCAGCTTTATTGAGCAATCTTAAAACTTTTGTCTTTTTTTTATGATGACCATCTAAGGTCCTATTCTGGGTCTATACCCTTCTACATTTTTTTTATGATTTTAATCTAAATATAAACCATAATCTTGTCTGTGCTATAAAATAACTTTCAATCAAATTTATCCTTCCATTCTTAAGCCATAATTGATTTAAGATTTTATGGAGCCATATTAGAATTTTTGTCTTTTATAAATCCTTTCAGTTAAGGTTATATTTTTAATTTTATTTTTTTATGTTCTTAATCTTTAAACTTGTCTGTGCTATAAAATAACTTTCAATCAAATTTCTCCTTTAATTCCACAATTGCTTTTAAGCTAAGTTTCACTGAACCATATAAGAACTTTTGTCCTTCATAAATCCTTTGAATTAAGGTTCTACTCTTAACTTTTAACCTACTACGTTTTTTTTATGATCTTAATCTTAATCTATAAAATAACTTTAAATCAACTTTCTCCTTCTATTCTCAAAACACAATTGGAATCAGCTCAGCTTTACTTCGACTCATTTCAGGTCCTTTCGCAAGTCTCAGCTGCATTTTGTCTTTCTTACAGTGCAGACACTAAGTTAACGTACCACAGCACTCAACACTTGGCCAGTCTGGCCGAATTCTTTTCGTCCTGTTTGCCTCCTGGCTGCCCAGTTTCCATTCGAAGCTGAGGCACTTGTGAATGTGGTTGGTTGTTTGGTCCTTTGGCTCTGTGGAAATCTTTGTGGCTCGTTGGTTCCTTGGCTATTTGGCTGCAATTTTGAAACGTTTTACGGCTCTCGTTGTGATTTCAAGGAAATTGCGGAATTTTGTGCAGCTTCGCAGCGCCTAAATGTATGCAATGAAATGCAATTAGTTGCACTCGACCAGACAGGAAAGAGAGAGAGGGAGAGAGAGGGAGGGAGAGAGAGGGAGAGAACTGTGGCTGAGATTATTGCTGTGCATTTTCTTAAGCTTCCTCCCTCTCTTTCTCTCTCTTTCTCTTTATTTCTTTGGGTTTGTCAAAGTTTACCCAAGTCATTTCATTTGTTTGCCTTAGCCTTGGACTTGGACTTCCGGCGAGTTGTCCTTTTGATTTATTAATAGCACGTGTTCCAGCCAGGAAGTAGTGGCCAGAGTTCGCTGGAAAGGGCATCCAGTTGGGCCTTGGTGTATGCAAATAGTTAGTCAGTTCCGTTGCGTTCCGAAAGTTTCCTTTTGATGCGACGCAATTAATTACACATTTGTCTTACAAGACAAACAACACAACACAAAAAGCGCAAAAAGCAAGCGCCTCACATGTCCGCGTCTAAGACCATAAATAATTGCTCTTGTCTACGCAAAACACATAAAAAATCACACACACAAAAACACAAACGACACAAAAAACTCCAGAAACAAGAAGAAAAGGGCGGATTTCATTTGGACCAACTATACCCTGTAGGCAGTTAAGGAGCAGGGGCTGGTGTGAAATTTAAAGCTGTTTTGTTAAGGAAAAAATTGGAATTTAATTAATTGACAGATATGCAAAGGATTGAAAGAGACTCAATTAAAAGCTCACTTTTTCTATAGGTTAAAGCTTTCATTATTAGATTAAAATTGTAATTGATAACTAAATAAATTAAATTTAGTTTGTTACTTCAGTTAAGCTAAAACTCAATTAATTAATTAAAAAATAATATCATAAGGTATCATGTAGTCAAGCACTCTTACACTTAATATATCCAATATATCTTACAAAAATCACTAGGAGCGTTAAATAGTTTGTTAAGCTACTTTAGAAATGCCTACAGGGTAACTTAGTGCACAGAAATGCTTTATAAATCATTGCAGGGTATCTGTTAGTCGGGCACACTTTAACAATTCACAACTTATTTTAGTAGCAGACGAGTTTTAAGCAGTTCAGCATGCTAGAGTACTTTAAAGTCACATACAGGGTATTTATTAGTCGGGCAGTTTTAATAAAAGTAAAGTTAAAGAGTTATTAATAGTATAAATAGCTTGTGTGTCTTTATTCTGCTTTTTAATACGCACATTTAAGTAACATACAGGGTATGTCAGAGTTAAGCAAACTCTGCTCAAGTTACATAAAAGAAGTTGTGAATTTAAATGCAATTTAAATAACTCATACAAAACATTTTGCTCACTTTATAAATATTTACAGGGTATCACATAGTTGAGCACACTCAATTCACTCATGTTCACTTGTTTGCCTTAAGTTCTGTGAGAAAACTATTTGAATAAATGAGTTTGAGTTAAGCTTGGCTACAGGGTATCAGCTGGCTGGCATGCAGTGCTAATTAAAGCTGCGTTAATTATTTTTAAAGCTCAAGATTTGTGCTTAAAGTGCCAATTCTCACAGTGCTCGCAGCTTGTTTCAAATCGAGTCCGTTGCTTTCACAAGAAATGAACGCAAATTGCTTTAGATTGAAATCTCCGGTGGAAAACTGGTCACTAAAGCAGTTTCAGTTGACATGATGGACATGCTACAGTTTAATGAACCGTTCTTTAAGTGTATGTGTGTGTGTGTGTGGCTTTTGAAAAGGGCCGAGATCACGTTTAAGCTGAGATCTCCACAAGAGACACGCATTTAATTGGGTCAACACGCAGCAAATCAACTTCATAGCCTAAGCCCACCAACTGTGCCAGCCATAGAGAAACTCCCCCCATCTGGCAGAACTCTTTTCTTTTCTCTCTTTGTAGTATAACCCATAAATAATAAGTGCCCAAAACAAGCAGTCAAAATAAAGAAAAAGAAGAAGAAGAATAACTAAACGCAACTTTGCAATCTCAGGTGTACAAACGCCTTGACACCAAAGCTAAACGGGGGGGGGGGGGGGGGGGGGGGGGGGGGGGGGGGGGGGGGGGGGGGGGGGGGGGGGCTAGCGTTGTAGCTGCACTCGACGCCCTGTCAGTTGCAGCAGCGCCAAGTGGCGACTTACTTTTTACCAATTTTAATACCCTGTAAGCAAGTTAAGACAGAGCTTAAAGGGGCATATTCGTTTTGAGCGAATCTTTGTAACAGAGAGTAGAAAATGTAAGTTTGTTTATATCTAATTCAAAACTATGGCTTTAACACTTGGAATGTACACAGAAAGTGAATACGTGACTCTTTTAGGTAAATTCGATAAATATCGATTTTAAGAATATTATACTTACATAATATTGAAGATTACAAGAACAAGAGCGCAATATTGTATAGAAGGTCTGATCAAAAATGTATATGCATAATACCAAACTTGATTACCTTCCCATATTTATATAAAATCGATATATGTATCGATTTTTAGCATGGGTTTCTTACGCATATCTTGATGAATTCAAGACCAAGACAACATAACATACGGAATCGAATTGAATTGAATTAAATTGATGTATTTAATTAATTAAATAGTAATCATTTAAAATTTGATGACTTTCCCATGTTATATAATCGATATATATCGATTGCAAGCAGAGCTTATCTTAGATATGATGATCATTAAGGAGTATGAAATAACGTATTTAGCTTCATAATTACTAAAGAATATTAAAATCACGTATTTAGTTTTAAATAAATAAAAGGAATGCTAAAAAGAACAAATTTCATACCCTATAAACAAATTTACCAATATATATATATAAATATATACATATACATACAATTCAAACAGATTCAAGAAGTATTTTTATATCTTTAAATAAATATTAAGAAAACAATTTTATTAGGGTTCTTTTAGCTTAAAAAAAAATTCATTTAGTAGTAGAATAATTATTTTAGCTAAAGAAATTTATATTCTATATGAGAATTATTTATATATATTTGTTTACTTATTTAAAATATAACTTTTTAAAGTGTGAAATAGTGACAAATTTTTTGCTAAGAAAATCTTGATCTACAGACCCAAAATGTTTATACATTTAAATAATGACTTCAAAGTTATTTTTAAGGACTCAACATTTATATCAATCATATAAATAATATGCCTATAATAGATTAGGAAATGAATTAAATATAGTTTGGTATCTAAAAAAAATTCTAAAAATTTAGCTCAACTTAAAATTGAACTAACAATTTAGAAACTTTGGCTTAATAAATTTCACTATAAGTCGCAGTTTTGCGCACAGGGTATCTTTGAGTCGTGCAGACGTTCACACTTTCGCTTAAGCAGCAGACGCTGGACTCGCGGGCGCGTTGTCTGTTTCCCGCGGGTGCTGCCCGTGCGGCTGCCTGACCATGTCCTGGGGATAGCTGCGCGAAAGGACTCAAGCCAAAGTTATGACACGCCCAGCGTCTTTTCGCTCTGTGTGTGTGTGTGTGTAAGTGTGTGTGTATGTGTGTGTTGCCACCTTTTGCATGATTTATGTGCGTTAGGTGTTGCCGGCCAAAAGTTTTGCACGTCTCCCAGGAGCAGGAGCAGGAGCCAGGTTGCAGGATGCAGGATGCGAGCGGGGCAACAAATATTTTCCTTCCTTCTTTTTTTTTCGCGCAAGACGTTTTCATTTCGCATAAAAGTCAGCGAACGTTTTACGACACACACACACACACACGCACACCACGCCAATTGGTTTTCTTTGCCCCCCGCCACGCCCCCTTTTGGTGGCTCCCATGTGCATACTTTTGGTGCCACTTTCGCCGTTGCTTGTCTTATGCGACTCCAAGGCCAATTTCGCCCCCCGCCCGGTCCCAAGGGTAACACCCCAACCCCCCCCCCCCCCCGCCCTCTCCTCCCACACCCTCCCCCTTCCTCGTTCACTTTTTTCACATTTGCGTATCTGATAAATTTTGGGTAATTTAAATGAAATACACGTTGAAATGTTGCCAGAGAGCTGCTTTTGGCCTTAAAGGATTTAATTTGAACATATTGTTATGGCTTTCCTTTTTTTCACGTGCATAAATCCTGCGACTGTTGAGCATTATCTTCTTGGTGGGTGGCTGGTGGGTGGTGGGTGGTGGGTGGGTTATGTGTAGTTTTCTCCCTGTTGATGGTTTAGCGGCTACTCAGCGCAAATGATTGCAATTGCAATTGGAGGGTAAATTTTGCATATGTTTCACGGTGGAATTTAAAATGTTCTATGGAAGTGCTTAAGGGAGGTAAAATAAGTGTTCACTATGAAAAGTAGTTATTAGACTGGGATTAGGGAGAAATATTTTGCGGTCAATATTTAATTACATAATAAAGAGCTATAAATTATAAACATATCTCTTTTTACATAACAGTCATTAACAAGGTGTTAAGCTTATAAAAATGTTAAATATACAACTATCTAACTGGGTCTTTATTTTATAAATTTGTTTAGATTTTTTAATTATTTATTATTATTATTATTACTTACTCTTAGCACTAATATTTTTATTGAGAGCAATATCCATGTGAAATTGTATAAAAACATGAAAAAGAAGAATAATAAGTCCCAATACAATTGGGCTTTTTTGGTTATAATGGGTTTATTCTACTCTTTCTAAACAGATATCTTTATTTAAATTTAGAATATTATATAGAATTTTGTATTATTGATAGACTGGAAGGGTCTCAAAATAACTTTTGATAATGTTGTAAAGGCTTATTTGAATGCGTATCCTTAACACCGAAGTTACATTTTTAATTAATATTTATTACTGTTTTATTTATATATAATTTATTTATTTATTACTTATTTATAATTTATTTTTTTGTTACTTACTTATTTAATATTATTTTATTTATTATTTATTTAATCATTATTTATTTGTTTACTATTTATTTATTTATTATCTATTTATATATTAATTTTTTATTTATTCATTATTTATTTATTATTATTTATTTATTATTTATTTATTTATTATTTATTTATTTATTATTTATTTATTTATTACTTATTTATAATTTATTTACTCGTTATTTACTTATTTAATATTATTTTATGTATTATTTATCTATTCATTATTTATTATTTATTTATTTATTATCTATTTATTTATTCATTATTTATTTATTATTATTTACTTATTATTTATTTATTTGTTATTTATTTATTTATTATTTATTTATTTACTATTTATTTACTTATTATTTATTTATTCAATATTTATTATTTATTTATTTATTATCTATTTTTATATATGTATTATTTATTTATTTATTATTTATCTATTTATTTAATATATATTTTTTAATTAATTTTTTCTTAATTTATTATTTATTTATTTATTGGTTTATTATTTATTTATTTATAATTTATTTCTTATTATTTAGATTAACCAAACAGTTTGGAGTTTATACCTATCCTTAAAAATGTTTAATTTAACTTTATATAAGCTACTATTCTTTTATCATGAAGAGTATAAACTATAATAATTGATTCTTTTTTTTTTGTTATTAAAGTATTAAACAGCCGTTATTTATAATATTATCTTAACAAGGCTATTGTATAATATTTTTAGACTAAAGTTCATAGTTATAATAAGGATGTTACTGCATATGTATGTATATTGGTGTCTCAAATCCGAAACTATAATATTACTCTAATTAACAAAACTATTCTTTTCTATTGCAATTCTTTAGTTAACTCAGCATGTAAACTTAATAAAAGTACATACTTATTAAATTTAAATTTTCTTTCTTTGTCACAAGTTAAAGTTATTTTAACTCGCTAACCAATTAAATTTTGTTTACTTTATAATATAAGCCACACCTTGCTGCAAACCCTTCTTATATGTCCTGGCTAATTAGGTGGGCGCCATTGTCACTTGGAACCCAACTGAGCGACCTTTCCAAGCACTCGAAAAGTCACTTAATCGTTGGGCCAAAACAATAATTACTTTCGAAATCAGATATCGAAGGGAGTCCCAGCGATATGTCAAGTCATCATCGGGGCACATAATGATGATCCTCTAATAGGGTATGCTCAATGTCAGATTGCGTAAAGCGTCTGAATGAAAAATGAAGTGAGGAACTCGCAATAATCAGCTTGAAGGCATCGCGATTTGTGTCTGGCGCTGACACAAATCAATCAGCGACAGGTAGAACGAACCAGTTCAGTTCAGTTCAGTTCAGTTCAGTTGAGTTGAGTTCATTGATGGTTTCTGATCTTGATCGACTGTCAGCGATGGCTAATGATGAGCCTGGCGACGTGACGGGTGCGTCCTGCGGTGGCCAAAACATTTACGCCCTTAAACTGACCTCAGTCCCTCTTCAAAATCGATTGAGAAAAGGGTTTCTCAATACACTCACAAAGTGTGAGTTGATTAGTTAAGTGAATGTGTAGAGCATTCTAAGGAATAATACATTTATAAAAATTGCTTTAATAAGCTTTCTTTATATAGTATATAGTAGTAATTATAATAGAGTAATAGTATTTAATAGATACTTATGATAAATCCTATACAGCTACCAAATATTAAAACTGTTTTTAAGTCACTTTCTTTCTTCCAAATTTAATAAGCTATGCCTTTTTAGAAAGTTTAAAATGTTAGCATTATTCAACTAAAAATCCCTTGGGATACTTTTTTTTCTTTTTCTTGTTTTTTATGCCTACACAAATACTAATGAAAAGTGGTGTTAATTTAAAACGCATTGTTTTTTTAAATTCGACTAAAGTAAGAACTTAAACTATTCTCCTTTTTTCATGTTTATATAGATATATATATATATAAACTATTATGATTACAAATTATAACTAGTTTGAAATAAAAAATTTGAGCTTAGTTTTTATTTGTTTTCTTCAATTGTCTGATTTCCTTTACTCTAAGCTTACTTATTTAAATTATTACTTATCTGAAGAGACTGGTACCTAATTATAGAGCTCGATTAAATACAAATATAAACCATATAATAACATTAATATTTAGCTTTACACTAAACACTATACACCCCAATAAAACCTTTAGTTTTACTTTACTGTGCTTTTAATATTTAAATACAATTTTTTTTAAATAAGTTTAAGTATATATATTTATTTTCCTAAGTTAACCCAAAGAACCCACAATTTAGATGCTTTATTCTGCTCTTCTCACTATTTAATTTTTTAAAACACAATATTTATCATTCAATTTATTATTTGCAAGCTTTACTGTGCTTTCAATAAATGAATATAATATAATATAAATAAATATAAATATAATGAATATATATAATAAATGAATACAATATAATCTTCCCACAATAGGTAGAAATAATTTCCTATAAATAATATGTATAAAAATATAGCACTTAAATTCTATATAAAAAAGGAATATAATATAATAAAATAATAAAAATAAATTTAAATTAATATTAAACGCTATTTAAACACATCAAAAAGCTTTAAACAATTCAAGTAATTTAAATTGAAATGTTTCTATGTGTACTTTTTTTATGACCATTTATATACCCTATATATATATATTGTATATACCCTTAGTTAACAAACTTGTAGAGTATTTTCAAATTCGTCATGCCGCACTTGGCTTCCCTTTCTTTCCTGTTGAGTTTGTGATTTCAGCTTGACTGACTGCCCATAATTGACTTTCGCACCTGCCAACCGCAAAGTGGAGCTTAGACTTAGTGAGGAGAGCCCCCCCTTGCCCCTTGCCCCCTTGCCACATGCCCCTTGGCAACAAGCCCCCCTTTGGGTTTGACCGGCACGTGCGGCAAGCTTGTGGTAACGAGTGGGGCAGCTGTGGCTGGGGTGTGCCACAAACGGTGGCAGCTGCCACTGCTTGACCCGGGGCCACGCGTGCCTGCCACCAGCAAAGCCGCAAAGGTAACCGGTAACGGGTAACGGGTAACTGCTACCTGGAACTGAAGTACGCGCAATTGAAATGCAGATCTTTAAGCGAACAGATTAACATGTCCGATTGCCACATCCGATTCCGATTCCGGTTCCTGATATTATCTTGCCTCTCGCTCGTCGTACCCCGGAAACTAGAACTCGACGCGAGTGCGTTTCAAGTGCCGCTACTTAACGGCAACTAAGTCCACCACGATAAAAGAAAAAAAAAAATAAAGGGGTCGACAAATTGTTGGGGTTCTCTGGCGAAATTGGGTTTACGATGCCCACACGGTTCTTGATGTTGATAATAAACATAAAATGATTTTATTGCCATCATTTCGGACGACATTCGTCCACGGGCATTTAACTAATAAGCCAAAGGTACCAAACAAAAACTATTCTATATATATTATATACCCGAGTAAACCACTATTGAATATGAACTCAAGTTCGTTCTTTCAATTTGCATTTCATATGCATAAGAACTATGCACATAAAACAATTTATGGGCAGTTCTCTCCAATCATATCAGATGGGAGATAACTTAAGTATTGCAACTAAAGGCGAATAAAAAATGGGAGGAGAGGGAAAAAAACAGGAATATGGTTTATTCAGGAAGAGCTTTTGAAAATATTGTTAAAATAGAAGAAGAGAATTATATTCTTTGTAGTTACTTTATATAAATATATATATTATGTATATTTGCAAGGCATAAAATATTTTATACAATTAGAAACTTATATATATTATATATATATTTTATAAAATTAGAAGAAAAAAAAATAAAGTTTTTCATTTGCACTTTAAAATTAAATTAGACAATGCAGTTTAATATAAAAATATTAAACTAATTGTTTTTGTTGAATACGGAGAAAATATTATGCTTTAAACTATTTAAATTTTATAAAAATATTTTTAAAAAATACCTATGTTTAATATTATGTTGTCCAATTGATTCTAAATTTAGGCAACTGTGCAAATAGAAAATAAAATATATATATTCATATATATATAAAAACTATATAAATTAGTTGCTTATATGCACAATAATGGGCTAGTATATAAATGTAGTGATTGTATATTAAAAATTGGTGGGTTTAAAATTAATCTATATTTCATACAGACATACATACATACATATACATATTTATATATTTATTATAGAACATTCATAAGTATTAATTGAAAGTTTAGCTTTTATACAAAAAAATTAATTTAGCAAGAGTTACATAATAATAATTAAGAAGGGAAATAATTGATACCATAATAATTAATACATGAGGATGAGTATTTTGTCGCCTTTTTGGGTAATTTATTTGGAAATTTAATTGAGGCTAGAACTTCATAAAAATTATATTCCATAAAAAAAAGCATGAGTTAAAGACACAAAATACTACCCGAGATATTTGTATAAATGTGAAAAGCTTAGTTTAATACTCAACTTAATTGTTAAATGAATAATTTAAGTAGTGTCATAACTATAAAATTATATATAAAGAAAGATTATAAAGATTGTTATTAATACAATATCAAGGAATGCGAGTCCAAATTCTTAAGGTAGTTCCAATCGACAAACTGTTTATTGAATCACCTTACCAATTAAATTCCTCATCCAACAAAAACAAAAAGAAAAACTTACTTTCCCCATTCTTCTATTAAAATTTCAATTACCAAAATTTCCACTCGAAACTTTGTTAAAACACAATCACATTTTTTTTAAAACAGATGAATTAATGCGACTTAAATACTCATATAATATATCATATCATACAAAGGCTCAATTTGTTTTAGCATAAAAAAGGGAAAAAAGTGAACCTTTTTTTTTGTTGGCTGTTGTCCAGTTAAAAAAAGGAGCAAAGCCTCTAATTAAATGTGGTCTTAAGCGTCTGATTAATTGTGCAGTTAAAAACAAAATCTATGGAGACACGCACACTCATATATATGTATGTATATATATATACGCATTAATTTGTGACAACATCAAAGTGACAATTTGAGTGACTTTCGCTGCAAATGGCAATGGAAATGGCTAATTTAAAATGCGCGGGAAAGGGACGCGAGTGCTGAACAAAAGGACACTTGCGCCGAAGGACAATGGCTGACAGGTTGCTGATGTGCACCCCACAACAAACACACAAGCACACAAGCACACACACAATCACACACACACACTCACACACACACATGTGTTGTGCTTATTTTTATAATTTATCTATTATGCATGAGGGCGCCAGGCGAACGTTGGGTCAGCCCAGCCAAAAAAGCAAGCTAAGCAAAACCCTTTCGCCTGTCAGCAGCCCAACTGTCAACTGACACATGAGCTAACTCACACCCCCCCCCCCTCCCCCCTCCCTCCTTATTCCTGCGCTCGCTGACCAACAAATCTCAGTCAAAGTCAAAGTTTTTGGCGTCACATTAGCCGCGCATTAAAAATGCACAGAAATCAAGAGCTAGAATGTGTGAAAGTATAAGACCACAAAGATGCCCTGTACTTAACCTAAGAGAAGAACAAACTGTTTATTAACTTTATTTTGATCAGATACAGATGAGCACATATAGAATAATCAACAAATCAAAATCACTCTATAAGTCTGGCATACCCTACTGTAACTCCACTTACAGGGTATGCTAAAAAGGGCCCAGCAACCAAGGCTCATCACTGCCAGGGCGCATTTACCTGGTCACCCTTTCACCCACCGAACCCAGCTCACACCCCAAACAGAATCCAGCTCGGGCTCGTGCCCGGGCGTTTTTCCGGCCGTGTTTCCCGGCCGTAGTCGTCGCCGTGGTCGCTGCCAGCGGCTGTCACAAAACTGTCAGTCAAATGTAATTAACACAGAGACAAAAGCGAAGCCCAGCTAAAAGTCCCAACTCAACAAAAGGCAAAAGTTTTGCATTTTTCAACTACAAGTTGAAATTTTCCAACAACAACAAACACACAAATTTTTACACTAAAAAACGCTTAGCTGGAAGATTTTCAATTGCAATCGCAATTAACTTAACAAATTTGTACATTTTCCTACAGGGTGTCGGTCACAGGAGAGGGGGGATTTGTTTTCTTGTCTTTTTGTGTTTGTTTATGTTTTTGTTCAAACATTAAAAATTAAAGGCGCTAAATTAACTTTAATTGGTTTCAGGCTTGAGCTTGGATTTTTCCTTAGATTGATGGGTTGTCCATCATTATTTAATGAAGTTTTTGGTGGTTTCAAATATGGAAAATTTCGTGGAAAAAGTTCGTTTGGTTTTATCAAGCATTTTTAATTGATATTTGGTTAAGGGATAAAGGTTAATTGGAATGTTTTCTTTTGAGTTTTCTTGCTGTATTAACTGTTCTTTTGAGCTAATTACCTTAAGTGGGAAAAATGTACTTTAATAGAGACATATATATATGTTTCCATTTAAATTCAATTTAATAATTTTCAACAAACACATTTTGTTATATATTTAAATTCCATTTTAAAAGTATTTCCAAACGCCTTACGTTTTAGTTTATATTTTAGCCGTAACTAAAAAGTCTATTATATTGCTCGGCATTAAATTAGTTTTATATTACGGCTATTTTGTATGCCAACATAAAACAATTAGCGAAACAGGCAAGAAAAAATTCACAAGCAATTTCAGGCTGAGCAACTCCTAACCTCAAACCAAAGACTTAAACGACAAACTCGCGCAAACGCGAGCATAACAACAACAAAAGCGTATGCTCAACACATAACCGCAATTAGCGCAGCTTTCGCTACAAATTAAACAACAACAAATCCCGCTATCGACAGCGCTGTCAATAAATGCTGCAGGCAGCGAACGAAATACGAATGCCGCACAAGTAAATAAGCGAGAGAGCGGCGCGCGTATAGCTAGCTGTCTCGCTCTACACAGCGACGCATGCGTTGGCAGCGCAGCCAGCGACGGCCATTGGCTGGCCGCGTCACAGCCAATGGGAAGTGAGCGTCGCATATACACCAAAGCGAAATAAAAAGAAAGAAGCAACCAAAACCAACAAAAGCTGCTAATGTGTAAAGTGATTTTTTAATTGCTTTAATAGTTTTTGATAAACGAGCTGGAGGCGGAGGGTTTTGGGGGCGGGGCAGGGGTGTTGAGTGCTGCTGACAGTTGAATAGAAAAAAAAAACTCAACTTTGCTGCTGCACTTTTTCGGGCATTGTTGTTGCTGCTGTGGCTGCTCTTCTCGTTGTTGTTGTTGTCGCTGGCGTTGCATGCATAATTAATTTGGCTTTTAGTGGCCTGCAGGCTGCTGCAGCTCTGGCAGAGTTCGCTTTTGTCCTTGTTGTTGTCCTGCGCCGGCCACAACTTGCCACATTGACGGGCGACATTTGCCATCTTTTAGCGCTAATGGCTTAAACGTGTTCGCTGCCTTTTTTGGCCTTTTCCACATTTTTTGCTTTTATAATCCATACGATTTTCTTTTTTGTGTGGCGCTTTTTGTCAATTTAATTCAATTTTTTCTCAATTTGTTGCTGCCGTCGGTTTATTGACAGTTTTTGTGATGTGTTGGCAACATTTTTTATGGTAATTGATAGGTTAAATGGGGGAGGGGGTTGGGGAAGGGGACTTAACTTGAGTACTTGGCTAATGCTCGTGTCAATTGGGCAGCTAAAAATAAACTCGGGCTTGATTTGTGTGCTAATGTGTTGGCAAATATTTGGAGCAGCTAATTGAGACTGTTATTCAACTGACTAATTAAACTTTTTTATATATATTTAACTCAAAGTAGAATAACTTTGAAAACATTCAAAAGATGCCTTTAAAAAACCAAACTAGAAGAATTACATATAATATTCCTATGTATCTATGTATGTAGGTATGTAAGGTATTTAGGTATAGACAAAACTGTTGAAAGCATATTTTTATTCGACTGGATTTAACCTTATTCGTATATCTGGCCAGCTTTTTCTATAACAAAGCTATACAACTATCATATTTAAACTTTTTATTATCGCATCATTTAGTAGTATCTTAAACATATTTTAAAATAAAACTGATCTGATTACCATATCACATACTTTCCATACGAACTATTACTCGAAAAATTAGTTTTTATATGAAAAACTATTTTGTTACTGAAGATACTTTAAGTAAACTTAACATTTAGAAGTTTTATGGTAATCAAAATAAGTGAACAAATCTCTTGTTAGCATAGCCTAACTATATAATATAGCTGGCTCAGAAGCATTTGCTTAAAATGAGTGCTTTTATACAAATATATAATTTAAGTCTAAACAGCCTTAAATATATTAAATGGAAAGTTTCAATACAAAATAATATGGTGCAAATAAAATTGCTTTGTATGAAAAAAATTTTTTTTGCTTAACTGATGAAAAATATATTTTAAACATTTTTTTCAAAATAATTGTCTTAACAATATATTATGTATATGTTTATCAGACTTATATATAATTAAATTTTAATCCGCTATTAACTCAACCACAATTTGACCATAAGGTTTATTTACTTTAATAAACTTTAACAAATGCCCTGACAAGTTATTTTGGTATTACTTTAAATAAGAATTTTACTAATAATAATAAAATATGTAAAATTTAAAAAAGACTTATCAAGTTAAAAATTCATTTAGAAATGTTTGCGCTTCATTAAAATTAAAGTCACCTTTTTTAGTGATAAACTAGAATTTCTTAGTTATTTAAGCTCTAAAATAAAAAAGTTAGCAAGAGCAAAGCATAATTAAATAAAAAGCCAACTTTTTAGCTGCCAAATGGAAAGCAGCAAGGAAAAACTTTATATGAAATAAATTAAACACTAAAAAAAACTTTCCACAAGCTTCACAACAACACCTGACATTTTGCCTAATTTGCATATTTCTTTTCTTCTTCTTTTTGTATACCTTTTTTCGCTGTGCTCGCACACATAAATAAAATATATATCAAATGTACAGCTACCCCTGCCCCACAGCGCACAAATTAACAAACAAACACCCGCCCCTCGGCGCGCCCACAAGCTTAATAAACGAACGCCCAATGTGACAGCGGCACCACAAGGGGCTCCCATGCTCCGCCTTTTGACTGGCTGTACATAGCAGGCACACGAACACATACACGAACGCACACACGAGCACAAACGAACACACAAGCATAAGCAAACAAAATTTACGCTCTTGCTCTCTCACATTTTTTTTTTGTTTTATTGTTGCTTGCGCTCACTCACGCATGGCTGCGTTTCGGCTACCGTTTGCATTCGTATGGATTTATGTGTGTGAGTTGGGTTTATGTTTGTGTATGGGGCGCCATTTAATGCTTCGCTTTGTTGCTTCTCATTTGCTGCTGGCAGCGCAGCAGCGACGCCGACGCCTCGTGCTTGCTTGGTGCGAGAATCCCAAAAGGCAGGCCACCAACACATGCACACAAGCACATACTCGCACACACGCACACACGCATGCGCTGGGCAACTGGTTCGCCAAGCGCTCGAGCTCGTTCTTGTTGTTGTTGTTGCTTGGTTTTCTTTTTAAGGCGTTGACGCCCGTTGCTGCGACGATGACGACGGCGACGGCAACGGCGACAGCGTTTTGCTGCTTCGGGTTTCCTACGGCGCTTGGCTCTTGGCTCTGATTTAGTCACATTTTGGTGCTCGCGGCATTTGGACGTCCTCTGATTGTCAAGCCAACGCGCAACAACAACAACAACAACAAAAACGACGATCCTTTGGCGTCGTTTGGTGTCGCGTGTTAATTGAATTTAAAACAAGCAAATTCCACAAATGCTCATTAAAATTGATGCTTCGTTAAAAGCTTCGTAGTGACAAATGTTTAGTGCAAATTGTTGATGTTAATGTTTGTTAATCAAATGCGAAATTGTTAAACAGTTCGATTGATTGATTTGCGGACAATGCCATGATGGCTTTAAAGATGTTGTATCGCGGTCCCAGTTCGCGCTTGGAGAACTTAATTGAAAAGATTCAGGCCACCAAGGAGATCACAAATAACGGTAATTAGTGAGAGATTTTTATGGAAATGAGACAATGGGGAATTGGCTAATGAGAATCTTGGGAGGGTCTATTATATAAGAGCTGCTTAGGCATGAGTTGGACAAACAAAAATTGCAAAATAAACTTATAAGAAGTCAAATAAAATGAATGATCTTCCTAGTTATCCTAGCTATACCTAGTACAAAACTAAACTTATAATAAATCAATAGAAATTAATAAGCTGATTTTATAATTTTGATCAGTTTGCTTTTGACAAAGATTCAATTTAAGTTTATAATTTTTATGGAAAATCAGTTTCATTAGTTGAACATAATTGTGATCAAACAGATTTTCAAAAAACATTTCGATTATTAAAGATTTTAATAATCAAACTCAATTATAAAGAAGTATTTTATATTATATATGTGATTATATCCATATTGATAAAAATAACTATAAACAATAAAACATAATTTAATTTAACATACTTGGTGAGAAATCTGCAAACAAAACTCCTTTTTTATTATTCAGAAAGAGTTCGATATTTCATTATTTTCATAGTATCTGAAAAATAAAAAAACTTATTTTTAAAAAAATTATAGAATTAAACTAAATTACTTGCAATATTTATATTAAATAATATTAAAAATTTGCTTGTTGAAAAAATGCATTTATTTTAGCTCCCGTTCGTTAACCCGATTTTCACATGCATTAAGTCAGGTTTTGTTCAGTTTATATGTGTATAAGAAATGATATTATATACATACATTTTAATAATTTTCTTCCTCAATATTCCTTTGTTTCATATATTTATAAAAATATTATTTCCAAAGGAACCTTAAGCAACTTTTTTTCTAACTATAAATCCTTTAAAAAAAAACATCAAAATCTTTTCTAGTTTTTTATTTAAAGCAATTTCTCTCAGCTGTAATCTGTTCAACCCTCTTACCAAGATCTTTACTTTCACTTAACCCCATCAAATCTTAAGATTTACAATCTCTTCGACTCTTCAACTCTAAATTAACCAGACATAGGCGACTTTCCCAGTTCAAACTGCCATTTATGGTAATTAATATGAAGCAATATTTTCATGTTTCCTAATTAAATGAAAACTGAGTCTGAGGAGCTGATGACAGATGGAAAAACCACACTTCAGATCAGAGTTCAAGCGACGGCAGCCAAAACAAACAGATGCATAGAGCGTGGATAGTTAAGAGATACAGCCACAGCTTAAGATACAGATAGATATATACAGACAGATCGGGCACAATTAGCTTTAATTAAAGTTTTTCCAAAACGGAAAGTGTACCGAAAAAAAAAACAACAACAAGCCGACGACACTTGGCGCGTGGTGATAGATGAGCGAACACATCGAAGTAGTTGTGTGCACTGAGAGAAATAGGTGGGGCTTTCTTAAAAATAAATAAAACAAAAGTTTAAATGGGTGGAAAAAAATTATATGTTAAATAATATGAAATAAAAACAAATATTTAAACAATACTTGGAATATCTGATCATGGAAAACTTGCATACCGAAAAATATATTAAAAGTTTTGTCTACAGTAAATGTATTTAAATAAAGAACATACTAACTACAAGCTTAGAATAAAAAGATCCAATAGTAAATGATGTTTGGACAAGTTCTTAGAATATTTTCAGTACTTTAATGTATGTAGAACATTTAGGATAATTAAAAATATCATATATTGCAGCAAACATTTTTTAGTTATTTTATATGCAGACAAAAAATCATTTAGGAATTTAAAATAAAATACATAGCTAAAAAAAAATTTGGGCAAAGTTTTTGTTATATTTTAAGCACCTAATTCTACAGTCTTTAGAATATTTATAATACTTAAAATTAAAAACGCCTTATGCAGAAAATATTATAGGATATTTAAAAACATATTTTAATATAGAAAATATTAAAAGATTAAGAAGGAACTGAAACATATTTCTAAAATAAAATAAAGACAGAAACTTATTTGTGAAAAAAAGTAAAGACAATCATATTCCTAAAATAATATTAAAAAATTATTATTATTGTATATAATTCAAATAAAATAAAATAATAAATAAATTAAGAAATAAATAAATAAATAAATAAATAAATAAATAAATAATTAAATAAATAAATAAATAAATAAATAAATAAATAAATAAATAAATAAATAAATAAATAAA
>SCDZ01001156.1:0-13272 GCA_004143845.1 Drosophila lacertosa | reverse complement strand
TAATAATCATAATAATAATTATAATAATCATAATAATAATTATAATAATCATCATAATAATTATAATAATCATAATAATAATAATAATAATTAGAATAATAATAATATTATCCTTCAGCCTTTTTAGTCTTCTTAAACTTCAGAACTAAAATGTTGATACCATAAATAAGCCAATTCACAGGAATAAATACATGCACAATTATTGATGAGATTGATTTCATATTTGTCATGTTAGGAAAAACATGGAAATTATATTACACATCTGTTAAAAAATTAAGTAATGTAGTATAGGATGGTACTCGCTTTTTTTTCTTCAGTTCAGACGCGTGGTTTCCTTTCTTATGATTAGCTTACTTATTATCGCACTGGGAAGAATACATTTAATATCTAATGATATACGTAAATTATAACCCTCGCTGTTAATTTCCAAATTCAGACTAAAGACTAACTGAGTATTTACCGCATCATTGTCATTCTAAAGCTTGGGCTTCTGGCACAGTCGTCGTGCAATATCTCCATACAATGTTGACCTTGTCACGCCAGCTGTTTGTGATCGGCTTGGCAACTTCTCTGCTGCTGGCGATGGTGCTAACTTCTCTCTCACTTAGATGAAAGCCGTCCTCAGTTTTCCTCAAACTATCGATGATGTTCTTTAAGGAAGCTTGG
Organism: Drosophila lacertosa; assembly: GCA_004143845.1. Lineage (NCBI taxonomy): Eukaryota > Metazoa > Arthropoda > Insecta > Diptera > Drosophilidae > Drosophila > Drosophila lacertosa. The sequence goes on along the minus strand of SCDZ01001156.1, from coordinate 12,606 downwards.
CGACTAGCTATCTCTATATTTCGTACATCCTGTATACAGAAAATCCGCTAGCCATAAATTTTCGGTGTTCAGCCTTTGTAAATACGGCAGACTCAAAATTTCCTGGTAACCGGTGAGGTTCAGGAGCGTTGACGTTGGGTAACCGAGATGTCTTCTGATGGCGCTCTTCATGTTCGAGATCGAGAGTCGAACACCATTTACCTCGACTTGGTGATCGAATGTCGTCAGGAATGTGCTGTCCTCAAATTTACAGTCACAGACGCCTCATTTATTATGAAGACACCGTCGTCTATCACTTCTAGCGGCTCCACATGGCTGGGTCAAGTGTTGCAGTGTGCCATGCCGCCGGAATGTTATTGTTGTGCGCATGTTGTGATGGACAGTTCTCTGTAAAATTTTGTCATGAGCGTAGTGGCGTATGTTGAACAGGGAATAGAGGTATTTTTTTACATACTATGCTATGATCGGAATATTTAATTATAAAGTGTACAAAATAATGATCTATTAAAACGTTCACATATGCTAAATCCATTAAATCTGTTATTGTTATTATGGTACTCATTTAATAATTCTTGAATTAATTTCAAGTCTTTTGAATCAAGAATAACAGGGTTGAAAATTTGAATCCGTACGAGTGTAATTGATAATATCACTATTTTAAGTTTAGAAATTAAAATGCTATCCCTTGTAAGCAATGTTTCGTATAGGTGGCCAGTGTCCATCTGTTTCTGTTTTCAAATTTTACAATGCTATTTACGATTTCGGTTGAATTATCGCTCTGTTCTTGTTCTTGAGAGTTTATAATTGCTTGCCCATTTATTGATTCAATTAACTCCTTTTGGTTGAGTTTTAGCTTTTGAAATTGTTAAAAATCGGGAGTTTGGCGGTTATGACAAGTGGCACAGTCAAAACTCTAAATGAAGATTTGAATTGAATTAGAAATGAAATAAATTTATCTTAAATTGTCCTTATGGATCTCTCACCCTTTAACTAGAGCCGCTGTTTCCAAGTCGGCCTCTATTGTAACTTCTTCGTACAAGGTAGTAAGTTTCTTACCTAATCTTTTATTTGTTTTCATAAGTACTTTGTCGCCTACTCAAAAAGTTCTGTTTCGTCTTGTCTCGTTATGTCTTTGCAGTTGCAATTTTTGTGCCTTTTTAATCTTTTGACTTACTTCCGTTTCAAATTCTGGCGAGGATGCATGTATTATGTAGATTGTTTTTTTTACCAGTAGTTGAATGTATTGACTTGTTATATTCTATGGTTGCTCAAAATATTACCTCAACTGTGTTATTGCAGTGCTTTTATAATTTTAAGCCCCTAACGATTTCCGCGAGTGCTGTACTTGCCCATTTGACGTACTATGGAGGGGCGCGGAGCTTACAATGTGAATATCAAAATTACTTAGAAGTGGCTTTATTGTTCCAGAGTTTAGGGATGGCTTGTTGTCATAAAATACGATTTTGATATGTGGATAAAAGTTTATTAGTTGTTATATTGTTGGTTCGATCTGTTATTGTGCTGGAAGCTATAGGTTGGGTAATAGCGAATTTAGAAAATTTGCCAATGCAGGTTAAGAAGAATTTTTTGTCTGTGAAAAAGATATCGATCTGAAGTATATGACCTGCTTGGGAAGGGATATGTGTTGCACCAATAACGTTTCTTTGAGGGTGCCGGTCATATTTTGCTCGGTTACAAATTTAGCAATTTGCGACTTTTTCATTTATCAAGCAAGATCTCTGGATAATATCAATTTTACTATTGGTGGCAGTCCCCCATAACTGATAGCAGATAGGTTGTAGCACAGAATGAGCGTTTCAGACGTGTTGTTTATTTTTCGACTTTTACTTAGCTTTTCCATATGTTAACAGTTTTTTTGTGTCCTTTTTGTTAAAAAGTCATGCAATAATACAAATTTTTATTACCTGTGCATACTGTACTTCGGTTGTCACCGTAAGCCATTTACTTTTTTAATTTGAACTTAAGCGCTGTTTTTGCTGTGTTGTTGTGAGTGACGGCTTTTGACTTTCGTTCTCTCTGCATCACAATTCTTCTTTATATGTGTTTGCCTGTGCATTGTTTACACTTGCACTGCGTTCACGAAAAGTTTTTGTTGCTGATTTTGAACAACAGCATTATTATTTTAAAATTCATCTTCTCTTGCTTGTTTTTTGCGTTCGCCTCCTGTTAAAAGTTGTAGTTGAAGCCTTAATATTTGTCAGTACCCATGCGTCTACCCCGAAAAAGTACCGAAGCACTTTTCGATACGTCTCAACTTTTGGACTTATTTCTAATAATGTCGCTATCTATATTCGCAAGAGCTCCGCAAAGGCTGCCAATAGAGCCTGCTGTTCAATCGGTACCGATCAACAATAACAACTAACGTATAGCTAGTAGTCACAGAGTTAAGCCCTCTCAAACAGTTCAAACTGCTTGCAATACTTCTACTTCTACCTTCCGAATGGTTATCTTGTTGCGCTGCCGCTGCATTTATTGCTAGCAAATCTTCTGCTAAAAACACAGTTTCGAAGTTTAATTTATCCACCCCTCGAGAAATTTCTTAATTTAAAATAAATGTTTCTCATTATTAATTTTCAATCAGATGTTACTTCCACTTTACATGATTGTACAAGAATTTAAACCTGAAAAATGAAATCAGGCGTTGCCCGATATTCTTCCGGATAGCGCATTGCACTATTCAAACAGCAGTTCAGCAATGAATTGATTATTTCTGTTATTTTTTTAACATATCGGAATGCTTGAGGTCTTTTGCTAAAACTCAACAAACTTTATTTGAATATTAATTCTATTCAATCACACACTTTTTTTTATTATATTTTGCAGTTATTTATTGAGTCTTCATTTTTTTATGAGACTAATAATAACTATGCATATATTGTAAATAAATTTAGACATTCGTTTCATTTGAACTGCACTTAAGACGAGATCGGCCACGTAGCCTTGTTAAAGTTCCCTAGAGATGGTTAGTGTGCGAAGATAGTAGCTCAAAGAGTTGTATGTTTTCGTTTCTAACGTACCACAGTGCCCCGGTGCTGGTTTTCAAGATCTGATTGAATGGGCAATATCATTATTGCTAATGCTGACATTCCCTCATAACTGGGAGCAATAGATCCAGATAGGTTTTAGCACAGAATTGTAGAGAAGGACCTTGTGGTCTAGACTAAGAAGCAAGCGAGTGTGCTTAGGCCAATGGAGGCTATTGGCTTTCAGTTTTAAATGTGCTCTCTTTGTTTCGATTTGCCAGCGCCATGTGTGTCTTCCATCGAGATGTACTCCTAGATATGTCACTTCGTTCGCTTGCGGGAGTGCGGTGTTGTTTAATGTGCGCGTTAGGCAATGTTGCCTGTTCAGGGTAAGCGAAACTTGCTTGCGTTTTTGTTAGATTACTTTTATTCGCCAATCAGATAGCCATTTTTCTAGTTCGAGCAGATGACGAGCTAGTTGCGCAGATGCTTGTATTGGGTTCGTATTGGTTCGTCAGCAAAGGTAAATGTTGTAAGTCGTGTGCTTGTTGGGATGTCTGCTGTATAGAATACGTATAATGTTAGCCCAAGTACACTACCTTGGGGAACTCCAGCTTCAATAGTTTGGTCATCGGACACAGAATTGTTGGATCTAACTGCAAATTTTCTGTCGTAGAAGTATAACTCTAAAAGCTTCTGCGTGTTACTGGGTATAATTGCTTTGAATTTATAAACTAGTCCTTCCAACCAAACTCCATCGAATGATTGAGAGACATCAAAATATGTTGCAGTTCAGTATTCCCGATTTTCGAAAGCGTTTCGTATATTTGAAGTTTTCGATTGACCCGGTTAGTAGATCCGTGTTTTGCTTTATGTAGCGGCGTTCGGCATATGTTCCTTCTTGCTTTAAGGCTTTGGTTAGTTTACGTGTGGCCTCTTAACCTTTGCCGTGCAAATGGCGATCTGTGGTTTTGCCATTCTCGATGTAAGCATCGTTCTCCATGGACGAGCTGTTTTGGATTGTAGATTTGTCTTCTTTTGGTTGTGATGTGCTTGTGTAGTTTGAGGTGTTGAAATGCGAGCGGCGGTGACTAATATGGACTCAACTGCGTTAACAAAGTTGTGATGATATCTTCAACGTTCAGAAGAGGTTTTAGCTTAATGTGTGATCTTATATATTTTTTTGTATCTAACCCAATTAGTTTTCTGTGAAGTCAATCTAATCAGTGGATTAACGTTTTTTGGCTGTCGGAGTAGGTAAATTAGAACAGGCGAGCGATCAGATGAGATCAAAAGACATTCGGCGCTTATCAGATTTCTTTAGTAATTGTAAAGTCAATTTCTTGGGGTCGGTCGGCCAGTATGTTAGTCTGCCTGGGGAGACTTGGTCGAGCTTGTTGTTGACTTTTCTAATTGCGGCTAGAGCAAGTCGGTTACTGATATCCAATTGTATGTTTATAGATTTGGCTTGTTGATAGACCACTACCACCATGTGTTTTCCTACTGAGCTGATTTCTTCCGTAGAATAGATAACCTCCTAGTTTAAATCTATATTTGTTTGTAAGGTGTGTTTCGAAAAGTGTCTTACGTCGATGCGTTTTTGAGTAGAAATTGAGCTAACTCAAGTTTATGCTTTGAACCGCCATTAGCGCTTTACATAGCCATTGATTATTTTGATTGTTGTGATACCAGCATTTGTATCAGAAGATTTTGGTTTCGCATTAAATCTTGCATAGTTGTCCACATAAATGATATGAACTTCATAGAGCGTTGCTGCAAGTTATATAACATTGCTTTTAAATTGCTCTGTTTCTGCTCCGGTGGTTGGTATTGTTTTACCGTATTCAGTTCTGAATGTGTATTTGACGCAGGGGGCACCAGTCGTGATTTTAAGGCATTTGAAAATGTCACGTTTTTTCGGCGCTTAACTAAAGCACTGGAGCTTTTCTTTTTGATATAAGCATAGCTTTGGCTTTCTTTGAAGCTGAAGCTGAAGGTGATAGCTTCAGGGGGCAGATCGTCGGAGTTTTCTGCCAGAATTCCAAATCTGTTAGTACTGTTAGGCTTTTCGCTCGTCACTAGGCTTGAATTACCACTGGTAATTTTTGGTTTAGAGTTGAGAGAGCTCGACTTTCTTTTAATTTGAATAAGGCGATCTATTACAATCTTCACGGGTGGCCTAGTTTTTTCATTGTTTGCATCTTGTTTAACTAACGGCGCGGAGGTCGATCTAATAGATTTTGTTTGGTTTGTATTGATCGATGGGTCATAAATAGCGTGGTTTTCCGTCGATAGAATTGAGCGATACTTTTGCAGTTGTTGTTGTAATTACTGTTGCAGTAGCTAAAGAGATTGCTGTGCTACTCTGCGCTTTGAAGCTTTTGAGACATGGTCTGTATCGACGGAGAGCAAGAACACGCTCTCTTGGTCGCTATGTGCAAGAGTTCGTTCGTCTGGTTGGGGGTGATTGACCGCAGACGACCAGAATTTGTATTTCTATTATTTTCGGTTAGCGTAGTGACAAAAGAGAAGTAAGCGTTATTATGTTGCAAAGTGACCCACCGCTCGTATTTTTGTCATTGTCATTGCCGAGGCTTAGATTATTAATATATTTATGAATTTATTGGTATTTATATATTAATTATTTTGTGTGATTTCATCACACAGCGTCTTTTCGCGATATACAATATTTGTTGAAAATCAAGTCTCATGCGACGACGACTTATGTCTGTAAGTATTTCATTAAGGCTGTAAAGACTGACAGGTTGCACCTTAAATAGCCAGTTCAGCGCAATTGCAACAAAGCGTGCGGCACCTTATGTGGTCCCATTGGCCGCAACGCACAGCGAGATAAATAATGCAGGAAAGTATTTTTAACCGCACCAGGCTGTCATTAGACGTTTAAACTTAACGACCTAGCTAAGAGTACCTTTTGACGCTTCAGCTAAACCAACTAATAAGAGAAGTATAAATAATATATGTAGGTTGCTCTTTGAGTTAAAAAAGATTTGGTTAAGTTATCATTACATGGAGAAAAAGGGATATTAAAAAAATGCATAGACACACAAAATAACTTTATACGAATTACAAAATGTGGGATTTGGTTTTCCATTTTTCATTCCCAAAGGGATAAAAAAATATATTCTGTAAACAAAAGTAAGAAACACTGTAATTATAATAGCTAGCAAAAGTAGAGTCATCCAATAAACAATAAAAAAACCATCCCTAAGCTAAAACTGTCTGCAGTTCATTTGCTTTGTGTATTTCTTTAAATAATAAAATAATCATTTTGATAATATGGTAGATTACACTATCTCTTTAGTATTAATTAAGAGTGGTCAAAATAAAAAAGGAGGGATAACATTTGGAGATTCGTGAAAAGTGAATGGAATAATGTAAAGTCCGAAGATAATCCAGCAGATTTAGCATCTAGGGGAATGTCTGCCAATTTATTTACTTTGATCTTTAGTGGAATGGTTGAAAATTACTACCTTATGAAAAGAACCATTGGCTTTAGCAGCAAACTATAAAGAAAACTGTACTTATACATACTTATCAATTATATAACTAGTTTAATGATCTTATTTACAATTTATTGGAGAAGTTTTCCTTCAGCTTACATAATTAGATACATTCAAATGAAAACAAAGTATAAATCATACCCTTTTTTCTCTCAGTAAACAATTTAAAACTAGCAAGGAGGAAGCAATAAAAAAAAAAGTAGAACGGGTGCTCTTCAATCTAGAAAAAATCAAGGCAAATAACAGATTATTGTCATTAAATCCAGTCCTGGACTTGGATGTAATTTCGATGGGTGAAAGAAGAAGCAAAATTCTATTGCCGAATTTGAAGTTAAGCATCCAATTATATTAGAAAAGTGTCACTTATCAAGTTTATTTAAAAAAATGGATCAAGCAGAAACTTAACTTAAAGAAATAAACTTAATGCGTAATTATATCCAAAGAGATGATTGAACTTTCTGGCTAAGAAATTTGTAACAAAAGCGCTTAGGAGAATGCATCAAGTGCATCAATTTAATAATGGATGACCTGTTTAAATATAGAGTTACGATGTCATACCCATGCTTAACTACTTGAATAGATTACTCAGGTCCTTTATGCGTTAAGTGTTACAAAACCCGTGTACAAAAATCCTAGAGCAAAATCCCAGTGGAGTGATGTAATTGTTTCATGTTGGCAGCATTTAGGAAATGTATTGCTAGACGAGGTTACTGTGTACCCATCCAATCAGATAATGGAACCAGTTTTGTTGTAGCTTCATAAAATGTAGATTCAGAGTTTGTTAACCCCATTAAATATCACCTCAAAAGGACAAATGAAACAAATGTAAATTTACTTTGGTGGAAAATAATCCGAAAGATAAAAAGAAGTTTCTGGGTGAAGTAGAAACTGGAGAATTTGCATACATTTCAGCAGAGTCATATTAGTGGGTAGGTCCCCTGAAACGGCTCTGCATGTCGATTGTCACTGTTGAGCCGCCACTCAAATTCAATGATGTAATACAATGTTACCGATGCCAAGGATTTGATACCACATTGCGGTTATTGGAGCAGCCAGGATCAGTTGACACCGTAATTGACCCTATCACAGTGGAAGAGGTCGAACAAGCCATTGCTGGTCTTAAAAGCAACAAATCGCCTGGTTTTGAGGGCATCGAACCACTTGCGCTCAAGCTGGTCCCTTCTTCGTGCTGCTGGCCAGTGTATTCAACCGATGTTTCCAGATCGGACACTTTCCCATAGCTTGGAATAGCGTGAAAGTCATTCTTATTTCCAAGCCTGGCAAGCCTGAAGCTAATCTCGCCACCTACCGTCTGACAATTCTGCTGGCAATACTCTCCAAAATACTCGAAAAGAGTATTTTTGCGCAGTGCTGGACAAGGCTGGCTCGATCCCTGGTCACCAGTTTGGAGTCAGGAGCTCACACTCAGCACCTGAGGAATCTCACCGCTTGGTCAAGAAGATCTGGTAAGCATTCGAGGAACAAAATACTTCTGTGCCGTCATGCTAGATGTCAAGCAGGCTTTTGACAATGTCTTGTATCTCGACACCTTCTACACTACGCTCTCCTGAAGGCACACTTGCATTACCGCCAATTCCAGGTTAGATGTGGAGACGCTAAGTCTGAGCTCAAAGCCAAGCAGGAGTTCCGTAAGGCAGTGTACTTGGCCGATTCTCTACACCTTATACACAGCTGATATGCCCACAGTTGATGACGATGAGCTGCTTGTAGACTACACAGCCTTCCTAGCAACCTCCAACACCATCCTGCGGGGTGTCTGCCTCAATCCACATACAACTAGACAAATTGGACCCGTGGCTGCAAAGGTGGAATAAAATGGTTAGCCCAGACAAATACACACAACCCGCCTTTGCTTTAAGACAAGGTTTATGCAAATCTTCCAAACTGCATTCACCAACTTCTAACAAGTTTCGCCGTTGCTTCCGATAAGGAAGGAAGCTAAACTTTGCTGTTCACTTTCTTAATTAAACTTTCAATTCACTCTTTGATGTCCGAATAGGAGCCCCTCGACCCATTTTTCTAAGCCACCATGGTTCACTAGTAGACTGTTAGAAAATCTGGATCCAGTTTTAACTTGTCGAAATACCTTTTAGCCAAGTCAAACTTTTTTTCTTAATTCTCAGTGCTATGAGAATTATCTTGCACGTTGCAAAAGTCAATTTGCTTAGGTCCCTAAACAATTCTTTGACTTTGTTAAGTTAGGGACAAAGTCTTCTGGACTGCGTTCCTTTTTCTTTCTTGGGATTGATAAAGCAAGCAATGATTCCGCTTCCTCCGTGGTCTTTGCTAACTTTTTCCAGTCAACTTATTCCTCTGACTCGCCTAATATGGGCTCAGTTCAAGAAAAAATTAGAACAACGGGACTGAACTAAAGGATCTTTGCTCAGAATTTCGGAGGTGCTTTATGACGAGGGAGAAAAATTATAGTTCACAGAGTAAATGTTATTGATTGCTCACAAGGTCGGACCATATACCAGTTTATATCGGACCATATAGATATAGGAATGAATGGATGAAAGTCAAACATCAACAAGAAAAGATATTCGATGAAAACATAATAATGCAAAGTGACTCCCTTAAGAGTGCACCCGTTAGTAACAAAACAAATCGATGCTTTCCTGTAAAGAAATGGCGGTTTGTAGTAGATTTTAAATATAAACAGCGAACTGGATACAATGAAAAAGGCGAAGTATGTTTTGATATTTGACTTAGCCAACGGCTGTCACTAAATGAGATAAACGAAAAAGACATATTAAAACCGCCTTCTCAGCCAAAGGAGCTCGTTTCGAAATTGTTAGTATGCCGTTTGAACTAACTAATGCACTTGCAACCTTTCAAAGTGTACTGGGAAACTTGCCTTCTGAAAACTAACTCCCTATTGTAAAAACAGATTATATCATTCCCTAGAATTTGTAGATTATTACGAAAAATTCATATAAGACTTCTCAGATATATCGAAACCCTTGAATTAATAGCTAAGCAAAAATCGACACAAGCGAAGAACTCAGAACCATGTTTGCATGCCTGACTATCGTAAAATCATGTGTGATTTGGGATACTAAAGAAGATAGTTTGTGATCAAGGCGCAGAGTTCGCACGAAATATATTTATCGATAACCCTCAAGTTGATTCCCAGTGGAAAGACTTCACTCCATAATATGAAACGCGTTCACAACATATAATAACGCTATTCAATGAGTGAAAGGTTACACGGCGCTTGAAGTATTCTTGGGTAGAACTCACATTTATATAATTTACCAAATTTACTAACGAACATGATAAGTTACAGTCACTAAATATATTTAGTAGTGCAAGAACTAAGCGACAAAATAAACTAATAAACGATAGTAAGAAAAACCTTCGGAATTAAAAGAATATGAAGCCATGTTTAGAAAGCAGAGCAAAGCATGTACCAACGTACATGACGTCTTGACAGAGGCCCAACACTTAGCTCAGTAAAACAACCAAACAATCCCACCATAATTTTTAAAGATAAAATACTACCTTAATTATATAAATACCTAAAAGTGTCCTTTTCTGTAGGAAAATTATTTCATTTACAATGGATTTATTATTGCATTCCAAAAGTTAGTGAGTAGTATAACTAGGTAATAATAATAATTATTATATAATATTCACACATCTTTTCCAAATACAAGGTTAGATAGGCAGTTGAAAAGCTTAAAAAAAGCTGACGACATTTGAAAGGGGTTATAAATACCCATGTTGAAGGAGTTGGAAAAAAAATCCATTTTATAGTGCCCATTCGATGGTTAGATATAAGAAAATCATGAGATGATTGTAAGATTCAATAATATTAAAAACAATATAAAAAAGCAATTTTTCATAAACATTTGAATAAAATTTATATATGTACTTACATAGTTTTGTTATTACGATAAAATAAAAAAAGCCTATTCTTTTTAACATTCACTAACTGTTTAACCTTAGGTTAATTAATCTTAATGTAATCCAGACATATGCAAATTAATTCTGAATTAAATAAGAACTGTTTAACAGCTATTTCAGATCTGCATCTGCCCGATGAGTCTTGTTCATAAAAATATTCGTTTTGAGATGCAAATTAACGACAAACTTGCGTAACGCAAGCCATTTAAGACAAGAACAAATTGCAATTGCAGATCTCCCCCCGTTGGAAGCTTGTCTTTCAATAGCATCCTTAAGAGGCAGCAGACACAGCTTGCTTACAGCTCGCTTGGTCACTCCTGAAGCAGTCTTCAGCACAGCTATCCAAACGCCGCCATCCTTTTCGCGGATCAGCATGATCACTCTCGTTTGCGGCCACTTCAGAAGTGGCAGATTCTCGTCCTTAACAAGAACAACCTCATCGAGGACTAATCCAGGCTTTTGCAACAATGTTAAGTACTCTTTCTTCCATCTGGACAAGAAGATTTGTTGCCATCCAAACGATTGTAGTTCAGGCTGGTATCGCCAGCCTCGATGAAGGACGAGGGTGGTCCGCCAATAAAAAAATTCGCTAAATATAATACATCTATATCAGCTGGGCTCTCTGTAATTGAGACTAAAGGTCTAGAATTAATTACGGCAGTGATGTGACAGACAAGTGTTCGGAGTTCATCAAAAGCAAAAAGTGAAGTAGTGGTGTTTGGCTGTATTTACTGCTGCTTCCCAGAGGCCACCGAAGTGAGGTGATCGCGGAGGAATGAACTGCCAATCACTAGTCTTGGCTTAGCAAGAAGTCTAAGAGAGCCTTCTGATGAGTATTGCTCAGGAACAGCCGTTTCATCATCATTTTTGGTGCCCACAAAATTAGTTGCGTTTTCTGACCAGATTTGGCGAGTACTTCGTTTTATGCAGATGAAGCATTTAAGACCGTGTAGAAATGCAATAGTTGAGAGATCCTTTACAAGCTCAAAATAGACAGCCTTTTTGCAGAAAAGCGGTCCGCAGACGTGAAACGGATGAGATCCATCAAGTCGTTGTTTCGCCAAATCCGCAATTATATGCTCCACTACTCGAGGCTTGGCTCGAATGTATCTGATGCATCGGTTTACAAATTGATGATTGGGCGCATCAAAATCCAAAAATTAATTTTTCAGTCGACCATCCACGCGAAGAAATTCGAATCGATGCAAAAATGGAGAGAGCGAAGCGAGTAAACTATTCGACAGCACAGTTCCCTTTGTCTGCAGTGATTTTATGTCATCCCATAAGTTCGTCCGTTGAACAATGCGAAGTTTCAGCTGGGTCCTGTTGCGAATTTCAGAGATTGTTAAGCCTGGGGATCGAATACTCTTAGAGAACTTCTCGACATATCCAAACGTTCGTTCCAGGGCAGAAAGGGAATGAGCATACTTGGAGGCTGCGACAATGTCGACAAGAGATGATTTGACCAGCATTACATTACGCCGAAGCTCAAGAATAGGTTTCTCAGTCAATGGTGGCCACTCTGTATGCTTCAAAAACATTAAATCTCGAAGGCTCATCCTTCATCCACAAAAGCGCAATAGCAAAATCCTACCATTATGGCCCCTTTAATACGTCAAGGCTCGAGAGCCTAGCAAACAACTCTGTTCTACACAGCGCCAGCTTCGGCACAGTAGCCGTCTTAAGTGAGGCTACACGAGATTTGGCGCATAGAAAGTGGCAAATGAGCTGCAGGCCTCTAGATACTATGTAAATGCAGGCTCCATAAGCTTCGACGCGGCTCAAGGTTAGAGTTTTATCAAAACTACTGCATAAATCTAGCCACTTGAAATGAAAGCCAGCTGGAAGGCTTTCGTCCCAAAATGGTTTTTTTAAAAAGTTGCTGGGGGAATATTTTAGGTTTCGTAACGACTGGTCCAACTAATCAGAGTGGGTCATTAAACAAGACAATACTGAGTGTCGGCATCGTTTTGATTCTAAATATAGTGCCGAAAATGCAAAGAATGAAGCTGATCACCCGAAAGACCCCATGCAAGTTCCATTGTCTTGGTATAGTCACTACCAACATTAAATTTCAACAAGGACTCCGTAACCTCGTCAGCCACACCTTCAAGACTAGCAGAAATATTTGAGCACCATTTATTCAGCTTGAAGTGCTCTTTAGCCAATAT
>SCDZ01001155.1:0-13872 GCA_004143845.1 Drosophila lacertosa | reverse complement strand
TATATATATATATATATTTGTAAAACAAACTCGCACGCACTTATGTACTTCTCACTTGGTTTTATTTACACAACAACTATTTCTAAATGAGTGGCAATGCAATGATGAAGTTTACATTTCTTTTGAAAGTCGTTACGTGGACTGAAATGGTGCCCAGCTGAAATCGAGTTGAAAAGCTTCACATGATCCAATGCTTGCTGTGAAGCGTATCTCACCTGCTTTGCGCAATCAAATACCACAAAAAAACAAATCGACCCAAAAAGAAACGAGAACGAAAACGTAAAACTAGCTGCTGCATTTATTTTGATTTCTAATACAAAAAAAATGACCAAAGCAACGTTAACTTTTAAAACTTAATTTATATGCACGCACACACTGGCAGCCCTACAGAGACGCAGTCGGTTAGACTAGAGGGTTTAACTTACAGCACAGAGAAATTTCAAGCATACATTCCACTCATACACACACACACACACACACATTCACATACATGTACACACTAGCAAAGGAAAAGTCGTTTGTTCGGAGCCAGCGTCCAATTTCGGACCAGCATTTTTCTTTTTTTTTTTTTTTTTTTTTTTTTTTTTTTTTTTTTTTTTTTTTTTTTTTTTTTTTTTTTTTTTTTTTTTTTGTTGATGTTCTTTTGCGGCTTGTGACTTTAGTTAAAAATGTACAGTACGCAAACAAAACATATTTATGGGCTGACAACCTAAAGGGTTTCGCTGTCTCTGCGAGGTGTCAAATCTAATCTTGACGAGCTCTTGTGTTCCAGCTTTTAATTTCTCTTCAAATTCGCTCTCACTGTAACATACTCACACTGTAAAATATTTGGTGAGCAATTTCTTCACGGTTCGTATTTAAAAGAAAAGCTTGATTACTTAAAGATTCTTTATAAAATATGTGTTTTTTTGTAATTGGTGTTTCACAATTTTCCATACACTTCATCTAAAATAAAGTGAAAAGTCTATATGGCAGAGAATTCAATTTGTAGAAGTGACACTAAAGTCCCAAAGCGGTTATAAATTTATGTCGAAAAGCAGCTGCTGGATCAGAAATGGTGTTAGTTGGACTACAAAGAGAGTGTGGACTGAGCGGACGCTTCTTGGCATAATTTGATTAAAGATACGCCGTTTAAATATTCACAACTGGCAGTCTTGATATAATGCCAGTGCACAAACACATATACACACAAACAATTAGTGGCATGATAAATGAAATAAATTATCATAATAATGTAAAATATTTTGCAAGCACAATTGCATTAGCCGAAGTCGAAGTGAAAGAAATCAGTCGCTGCGCCTTAAAGTATGCAACAATAAATTGCAATTGCGCCGACAGCCGAGCCCAAGAAATGGCAGCCTTGCGAAAATGGCAAACTCATTACAAATGACTGCATTAATTTCAACTCGAGCGAACAAATGAAGCTTCATGAATGCTGGGCAGGTCCAGAGCCTGGGCACGAGCTAGGGAAGAGCAGAAGACGAACAAGGAAGTCAGTGAAGGGTGCTGTAAAGGGCAACAAAGGTAAAAGGGAGACGACAGCCACTTGAGTTGCATTTGTGCGCGCCAGGAAAATGCAATTAAAAGGCACATCAAGTGCGCAACGGCAAATGGGCGTGGCGAACGCCTTGAGCATCGAGCAACAGAACCGAGCAAGTAATTTAATAAGCAGCAGCAAGACGAGGATTACACAATACAAAGAGCATGACAAGTGACTTGCTCCAGATTGAAATTAAGTACCAAAAATGTGACTATAAAATTTAATAAAATGTACATTCCGTGCAAAATTGCCAGGACAATACAAGCTCTGGATGGTGTTTAAACTAAAATTTGCAAAACTACTTCTTACAAGTTATAATAAAAAAATTTTAAAAAATATATTTCGCATGCTTAGTCTTACAATCCATCGCATTAGTACGGTAATTAACTTTTAAATTGATTTGCAGCAGCGATTGGATTACTTGTGGGACTTAAAATCAGACCAGAACAGCTTGATCTCCTAAGCTGTAAGCTCAGGGCACCACTTGTGCCCGTTATTCGAGACCCGCCAGCAGAAACATCATGAGCAATTTACATGGTCTGTGTATGGCGGGTATGAACACGCAAAGCCTGCCCGAGCTCGATGGCTGCGAAAGGGTTAAAGCGACGGACAGCTGTTTCTGCTGATTAATTGCCCAAACGCAAGACACGCAAATTAAATTAGCCAATAAACGGCGGGCGGTCCCTACTCGAAGCCGGGCCGGGCCGGGCCCAATGCTGTAGTCTGAAGTCGCCCCAGCGAACGAACCGTGAAAGTGCCAACTTAGAAATTTGGTTTTTATTCCTCGCCAAAAGGTTACAACATTAAAAACAAATGAAGCCCTAATGGACTACGAATGCAGAGCCAGAACCTGAAGCTGACCAAGGCCAGTGCTTGGCATGGATCCCGGCACGGCACAAATAATTGGCTTAATTTTTAATTGACGCGAAATTAATAGCCTCTGCCGAGGGGCTCTGGGTGGGCTCCGTTGAAAATGAAAGGCAAGAACAAGGGTCATCGATGGGCGAATGGGGCCAGTGACAAATCGAAAAGAAAGCGTCAAAATATGCTTTCAACTCAAAGATTGCTGTATACGCTGCTAATCAGCAAAAATGTTGTCAAGATATAAAGTATTGAGTTGAGTTTCACAAATTAGAAATGTCAAGTTTGATATTTTCCATTGAAGCATGCAAAAAGTTATATAGAAAATTACTTAGGAATATGTTGAATAATTGCTAATTGATTATTAAAATGCAGGTAAGCCAAACTTCAAGAGAAACTTATTAGACTCAGGGCGGTTTTTATATGGTATACACCTTAACGTTAACTATATAAAAATTGAAAAACTTGCCTGTGGCAAAGTTGGTCGGCCAAGTTGGGGCTAAAGTTCATTCGAGTTTGGCTCATTAGCGTTCTGGTCAAAATTATTAATAGCAGCAGCAGCAGGAACAGCAGCGTTTATGTAGCTGGGACCTGGCCACACCCACTTTGGGCACGGCGAGGCTGCAATTAAGCAGCTGTTAAATTTAATTAAGCTCCAGCTTGTCTAAGCCTTTGCCACGTAGCCGTAACCATCCTTAATCACAGCCCACGCTAATCAGCATATGTGTGTGTGTTTGTGCTTGTGTCTGTGTATGGGTAAAAGGTGCGCTTGGCCAGGTGCCTTACAATCTGTGCACGAGCAGGTGTGTGCCTATGTGTGTGTGTGTGTGTGTATTGGGGCAAACTTTTCAACTTTACGCGGCGCAAATGCTAAGCGTTAACTTTTTTTCGCAAGCAACTTGGAAGTTGGCTCAGCAAGCGCGGCAAACTTTTCGCATAACGGAAACGGAAATACACGTCAAGTGTGCGGATAGGTGTCTCGCTCTCAGTGTCTGCTGATTCATTCTTTTCACAACATAACTAGCGAAGGACAACAACAGCAGTAACGACAGCCTCAACTACAACATAAGCAGGAACAACTCGAAACAACTATTTATTTTACTGCCAACATTTTGGGCGCTCGTCATCAAGAGTCATCAACTAAGAAACTTTAATTAGTGGCAGGTGGGGTCCTACCTGGTTGTACCTAATGCATGAATATATATGGGCGGAAATAAAGAAGTTGACTATGGAAATAGCTATGAGAAGTTTGGTTTGATACATAAAAAGTATATATTGTAAGTACATTTATGTATGAACAAAAGAGAAAAGTTAAGCAATATCTTTGAATTTTTTTTAACTTTTTTATGTGTAGAAATTACATTAAGTCAAGAGTTCCCAAATTTGTGGCAGTCTGTAAGCATTATTAAAGTTCGTATGTATGTTATCCTTTAAGCCAAGTTAAGCATCTGCTATTCAAGGGAGCGTAGTTCCGCCAACCCTTGTTTACCTCATTAGCAACCCTTGTCCCGTGGGGCTTTCATCTATCAGCGCTAAGTATGCTATTTATATGATTATTTACATTTAGTTCAAGCACTCTGCCTTCGGGGGGGTCCTGGCTAATAAAATGTGGCTTATACGCGCAGCCAAATATGTACGATTAGATTACACTCAATGATGCTGTATTTACCTTTTACCCCAGTCGCTGTGACGCCCCCAGGCACAGCCTCTCGTGCGCCTTAATGGGAAAAGTGCAGCGACGCCAAAGGCATTTATCCTTGACAAGCGCCAACAAGTAGGAGATACAAAGCTGAATCACAACAGCCACTTAAATGTATAGTTGATATATATTTTACATACACGAAATTGGTTTTTAACTGAATTTCAGAGGACAACCGCAGCGCCTTGGATTGGACCCAGAATCCAAATTCAGTTCCAGTTCCAGAGTCGAAGCCAAGCACGGACCGAGTTTCATGCCGAGCCTCTCGAGAGCTGAGCAATTTCATTTTACAACTGTCGTTGTTTTTGCGCTCGCATTGCGCCATTTAATGTAAATCGTAAATTTAAAATGTCATGTAAAATGCTCGCTGGGAGGTGATGCTTTGTGGGCGTGGCCACGACTATAGCCCAGCACTTGACAGCGTGCGCCACTTAAGCGCGCAGCAAGGAAAACAAAACCAAACAAAAACCAAAACGAACACGAAAACGAAAAGCAGTGAAAAATGTTATTAAAAGCAGTTGGCTGTGATTGCGCAAAAGGACGAACAACGATGAGAACGGACAAGCTGCAACGTAACGCGAGCCGCGGCTCCTTAATCATGCCTCCACTTTAAGTCTTACTTTCTCAAATATCATTCTGAGTCATTTCATCAAGCATAAATGAAAACTTAAGCAGACCTTGAAGGTAATGAGCATAAACTGTTTACACAACGTTATGTGAATATATACAATGTTAATTGTATTAATAATTTAATTAATGGACTAAGTTGCGAGGGGCTTACTGAAAAATACTTTGTAACCAAAGTTTCACACACACACATCAATTAAAGTAGGGAATTCTGTCATATTCTTAATTGGCTATTTCCGATACTTAAAACCGAAAAGATAGATAATAGAACAAACAACATTTAATAAAACTTAATTTTAACCTAAACTTTTAGGTATTTTAATATTGAAACTTTAAATACATCCTTGACGGATATTAATTATACTAATATTTATATTGATAGTAATAAGTTTAATGATAATGGCTTTAAATACATCGTAGACTTATATTTATAATAATAATATTTATATTAAAAGCAATAAGCATAATAAAATTATAAATAAAATTAGTTTTTATGAAATTTTTAAAAACTGTTTTTTATTTATTTTTAATACTATTATTAATATTGATAGTAATAACTAAAATAATAATGTATGTAAATATAATAATGTTTTGTTTTTTAATTTTTAAATGTTGAAAATTATTGTATAGATTTTTTCCTCGTTTCTTGTAGAAACATCTTTTGCTTAACGTGTATTTAAACCGTTGAAAGTTGTTCAAATTAAGTTGAATGAGAATTGCTGATCATAACAATTTTGTGACATTGGGTTGCTGCATGCAAAGAGGGGCGCACGTTAAGCTATGAGTTTGCTTTTAATAGAATTTTATGAACTTAAGTAAAGTCGTGTCCAAATCCCACGCAGCTTACACACACACGCACACACACATTCATAATGAGATACACATGGAGAAGACTTTTTGACTTACGCAACAGCAAAAAGCTTTCAAAAAGGCTAAGACCGCCCATCTGCAGGACGAGTGCGAGTGCGTAAAATGGCAGTTAATCGTGACCACGTAGCAGGACTATTAATAAAAGCGTCTTTAGCTTCTACATTTTGTGGACATCTTGGCCTCCGCCGCTGTTGCAGCCCGGGTCCCAAAGAAAGATGAAGAAAAAAAACGGCTCGCAAAGACAAAAACAAAAACAAACACAAACCAAGAAAAGCGGCGCATCATTAATTTCACACAGTACAACTGTCGAGCCTCAAACACACACACACAAACTCATATGAGTGTGTGTGTTTGTTGCAGAAAAATGGCAAAAGGCAAACTTAATAACAACAAAATGGCTTTTGCGGCCGCCTGGGCCAACTCACATAGCCATAGGCAGCAATTTTGTAATTTATCATTGCACAAATACACACAGCCCGCCTAGACAAATATCCACACACATACACACACACACGCCTGCAACTGTGTGTGTGTATGCAGTTGTTGTTGATTTGTTTGTTTTTTAGAAATGAACTTTAGAGCTGAACCTACCCGAATTGACTTAACTATTTAACCTGACCCTGGGACTCGAAATAAATAGTGTGTATTTAGTAAGCTGTAAGAATCACAACTCGATTAAATGTGATTGACAGGTTAAAAGGTAAGGGCTAAACCAACGCTTACTATTAACAATAATTACAGACTAAAATTATTCAAGTAACCCCATCTTTGCTATCCTTAAATTTTTTTTTATTAATCTATAACAAAATAAAAATAATTATATTTATTTGGGCATAGGCACTTGAATAATAATAATAAAAACCTGTCTATTTATTTTTCTTAGTATACATATAATCTTAGACAGTAATTATGTTATCTCTCGTTATGTTTGCACAGTCAATATTGAGTCCATGTTCTGGTAATGCATTTAAAAGCCAACTGGCCTTTGCAAACCTCTTGGCACTCATGTGGGTTAACGAACTGCCTAAATACACTCGGAAACCCCAAAAACCCATACAATATTTGTAACAAAATCGCCTGCAGCGTGGCACAAACAGATACAAAGACCAGCAACAAAACACAAACAAAACATTGCTTTGAAATTGAATAAATAACTGGCTCAAATGGCCTGGCAGCAAACACTTGGCAGGAGGCAGTTAGCTGGACGGGTGGTGGGTGGTGAGTGGTGGGTGGTGAGTGGTGGGACGCGTCAAAGTCAAGTCGTTCACACTTGTCGTTCAGCCACGCCCCAATCTCATTCTTTTAAAGCTCTTTGAAATGGAATCCCGTTCTAATTGACGTGTCTTTGGTCAAATGTAACAATTTTTGGCCAGGGATATATATATATATATATATATACTCTTTTTTCTGTTAGGCCGCAGGAAAACTGGACATGCGATAGCAGCGCACGAGTGCACCTCGAATGAATGTGTGTGTGTGTGTGATTAAGTGCTGTGTGTGTGTGTGTGTGTAAGTTTACTGGCGAAACTTGCTTTTGCACGTGCTTTGTGGATCTTGGACGCGCACTTGGCCAACTTGGTTGAGTTGGCCCAAACCCATCTACGCCTCAGCTGGTGTGGCCCATTTTTAACTGTTCGCCGCATTTCCTGAATTGCGGCTTGGCCATTTCCGTGCTGTGTTTTGCAGCATTTTATTTTATGGTTTAGATTTCCGCTGCGCTGCGCTGCGTCTCTGAGACTCGTTTTCTAATTAGCTGGTCGAGTCTATTGCTGCAGTGCCATAATTGGCCATGTAAGACGCGTTAAGACAGTTAACAGATGCTTAACACTGCCCGGCCAGCTGTCCTCGCAGGGGCTTATAAAAAACCGCTTAGGCTGACCCGAAAATAGCTTTCGTTCTGCCATTTGCATATTGTTTTGTGCTCGCTGAACTTTAACTTGTGCCCAAAACAAAATGTGTTGCATACTTTGCAGCTTTATGCAAATGCCATTATCGGCCAGTGGCAGGACACGTCCAGGACCCTGAGCAGGATCAGAACACACGCCACGTTTAACCACAAATAGAAATAAACATGACATTTCTCGCACAGTTTTTTTTTCCAACTCAACTCAGCTTAACTTGGCATCGGCAGATGGGAATAAAGTTGCTTTTGGGTTGCCAAAGGGGGGCTGGCATCTTTTCGGGGCACGCATATGACGCGCTGACACCAAGAACAACAAGGACAACAAACATGCAGGGCATGTCCCGTAGAAAATATGAAAAATGTAAAACAAAAATCTGGCAAAAACTTTTCTAATTTAAAACTGCCAACAGAAAAAATGTAAGGAAAGTAAAAATAAAAGAACGGCAGGAAAACGCAGCAAAAGGGCACAGACAAATGAAACGAGGCAAGACTGCGAGTGTGCAAGACCTTAAGCAAATCTTTATAACATTTATTATACCCTGTTCGAAAAGTCTGTAAATAAAAACTCAATAGCTTTGTGCGTTGTTCAATATTGCAAAACTCTTTTTAATTTGACAATATAAATTAAAGTACTTGTGTAATTTAAGAGAAACTCTCAAATTTTATTTAAAAATATATAAATAATAAAAGATTTTAGCTGCGTGATTATAGTAGAGAATTTCAAAGATTTATATAAAACTTATCTAATATAAAATTGATAGAATTTTTCTGAATAAATATTTTAAACCTTACATTTTAGTTTGAAAGTCGTATATTTTTATGACTAACGGTTCTTTAATAGCTTTATGGAAAAGGGTATTTTAAGCATCATATACAATTTAAAGTTTGGTTCTTAGTTTCGTTTGACAACTCGGTGAGTATTCAGTCAAGAAACTCGCAAATTATGTCTGTTGACAGCGGAGAAGTGAAAGTCTTTTGTTGTTGCCCGACTATGGATGGGGGTGGCTTACTGCACATGTTGATGAATGCGAGGCCAAAAGAGATTTCAACTTTCTAATTTAATGCGGCAGCCAGACGTATAACTTCAATGACAAAGACAAAAGCCGAATGGCGAATGCCAAACGAACGAGCAAAGCAAGAAATAAATAAAATTGCAAATTATTTAGACTGACGTCGGGGCGTATGCGCAATATCTGTTCGACATCATTCTGTTGTTATTACGTTTTAATCTAGAGAACATTCCGAGATAAAAGCTTTTAATTGCAAATTTACATACAAGCTCATAGAAAACGCAACAAACAATAACTAATTGTGTGTGCATAAATGTGCTTTTGCAGCGAGGCGTATGAGTGATATTCATTTATTAAGGCGGCAAACCAGAAAATTAAGTACAATCGAGAGCAGCCTTAACAGATATTATTATAATAGCATCGAGATTGTCTTTAAATCCTCTACCCATTTTGACCCATGTGAAGTAGAAAATAATTTCTTATCCAGTATATTCAAATAGATTTAGCCCGTGTTGAAAGCATAAACTATAATTTTTGTCCTTTTTAGTTCCATGTTTTTATTATAGACTTTTATTATAAATTACGTTAATTATTTAAACTCTGGAATACACCCGTTTCTCAACAACTTTTATTTAAACACAATTGCTTTAATTTAAAAACATATTTTTATTTTAATATAGTTTTGTGCAAAGCTTCCACTTGACAGATTATTCACTTATTGGTTAAGTAACTGTATTTATGTTCATAATATTGCTGAATTACTTGTAAGACGCATTGATAGATTGTAGATTTTTTAAAGGTTACGCTTAAAAATTTCAATTTAATTGTCTACAAATCCTTTTTCTAGTTGTTATTTCTTCTTCCTTCCTTTTTGTGTCATATCTGACTCTTGATTTAAGATTATCATTCTTACTGCAGCTAATTAACCACCTGCCTGACAATGTCTGGCGGTAGCATAAAGTTGCTCTTTCGTAGTGGAATCTCACTGTACTGCCGGTCGACGGGCGAGCGGGTGTCGTAAAGAGAGGGCGACTGGCAGATGATAGCGCAAGTGCCAAACACACACGAGAGTGTGAACAGCCAGAGGAAGAAGCGATCCAGGACCATCGACACAAATTTCCAATCCTCGACAATCTGTGAAGTGAAGTAACTCAATAATTTGGGTAATGGCTAAAATGTTGAAAACTAGGTCACGAGTGTACAAAGCAGCGATTTTATAAACCTAACGATTTTTTTAATAATTTTTGATTGTTTCAGAGCTCGTAAAACATAGACGAACAGCCGGCGTACGGTGGGGGGGGGGGGGGAATTGTCGTATAGTGCGGCGAAATAAATTGGTTTCAACTGAAGTCATAAAATTTCGTTTGCGTCTGTCTGTCTTTCAATAAACTTGAAATGTAATAAAAATATAAAGTTATGATTTAATATTTTACAATTTCATGCTGCACATTTGAGATTCGTGCCTCTTATGCTGGCTCGCTCTTACTCTTCGCTGATGTCTTGGGCAATAAACAATAATATGGAACGAAAGAAAATCGCTGCCAAATGCGCTCCGAAGGGCCCGGAGTTTTACCAGACGGCGAAAAATATGACAGGCTAAACAATAACAACAACAATAACAGACATAATAATTCGAAAACGAATACGAGCAGAACACTCAGCTTCAATCTGCGGTCCTCGGTGGTCCTCAATAAAAGTGGGCAACGAAAATTGGGTTGAAGCATTGAAAGCATTGCGCCCATACCCATACCCACCTCGTTATCCTTGTCGGCATCCTTGATATGCTGCGCAATAAATCTGACCGCACGCAATGCCTGCAGCACTTCGGGTGTTAAGTTGCGCGGTATCACATTGTCAGAATCTGTCAAGTCTCGTGGCGAGCGCATGAAATTGCAAGAAATTGAAATAAAATATTGGAATAATAAATAAATGGAGCCGCCCCTCAGGCGAATGCCAACTCTAAATCTACAATTGAATGTGTGTGTGTGTCTCATATACGCATAGAAAAATGTTATGGCCTAAGCGAAAACAAGTCCCACAGGCAACAGCAACACTCGCAGCTTTAAGTTCCAAGCTCGCTGCCCAGCAACAGCAACAATAACAACAACACACAACAACACCAAACAACAACAACAATAGCAACAGAACTGAATTATGACTGCCAGTTTTTATTTATGGGAAACCATTTCATCGTTGGGCATTGGAGCACCTAAGTGAAGCTTGTAACATTCATTGGCCAAGGCAATCAATTGATTCTGGAAAAATTTGCATACCAATCGCATTTTACTTTCTGCGTTAATGTGACATAAACCGCAAAAAAGTTTCACTTAACTTTATGTTCTTTAAATAGTTGAATTTCACTATAACAAAATTTTACTTGACGAACTTTTTGCTTTTCGCTTTTCCAAATTTTTTTTCTGTAGCTCAGCAAAACTTTTCGCTATAACGGTAATACTATTTCTTAAGCGCATTTTACTTATCCAAAAGTTTTGATAGTTTTTGTCAGCTATAGAAAGATTTTGGGCTAACTTAAAAGGTTCGAAGCTAATTTGTGTAATGGAAAAATAATTGAAAATATAAAAATCAATCGATACTTTTTTCATAAGCTTATAAGCTTAATAAATTAGATTAATTATAGCAGCAATGATGATTTTTGGGTGCATTTAGTTGAAAACCAAGCAAAATATTTTAATAATAACTAGACTTACAGAAAAAAGAAAGTGTTAACTTTAAAATACCAAAATAAAATCTTTAAATATTTGAAAGTATATTAAAATAAGCTGTTCGCATTTTAAACATCTAGATTAATTAATCAATATATAAAAATACCTAAAAACATCAAATATATAATCTTTTTAAAGATCCTATGCTTTGATTTGCAAAGAAGGACAATCAGAAGGATGTTTTCTGCTGGTGCCTTTTATTTAGGTCATACAAAGTTCGTTCTTTTCATTTTAGCAGTTTTTACACATGGCTTGTTTTATTATCCTGAACACACACACATACGCACACACATTTAACTGAACACTCTATGGAACCACATAGGCGTTGTTTGTCATCAAAGCGTCACATCATCGCCACAACCATCAACATTGTCCGGCTGGCAAAAGCGTAGCTATCAGCCTTGAGAATGCCCAACAGCATATTTGTTGGCATTTTATTGCATTATTTGCTTATTTTTATTTGATTTCGATTTCGGCTTTTTGGGTCGCGGTTAGCCGCGAGTGTTGCAAAATATTTGTATTTTTTATGGACAGACAATCGGCCCAGCAAAAAGGGCGCCTTCTATGTTTTCAAAGGCAACCATATTCATACTCATACCCAAACTCACCCACTGAGTGCTGCATGCCATTATCGTAAGTGCCATCTTGGCTGTCTTTAAACTCGCTGGGAAAGTCGCTGATGCTGTCACTGAAATATAAAAAACAAAAACACACAAAAACGTTAGATAAGTGAAAGGTGAACCCTTGATAGGGCAGGACACCGGGGATACCTACCGCACATCGATCTCGTTGGTGTAGCCATTGCTCGGAGTAGAGTCGTCGTAGTCGGGCAACGTGTATTGGGTGCGTCGCATCATCATCAGCTTGGGCATAAAGTGCAGGAACAATTTGCGAACCAGCGGCGACATGTTGTGTGTCGAGGGGGACCTGTTAGGGGGTTGGTTGATTGATTGATTGCAAAAAAAGGCAGTGGCATTAGCTTTGCGAGTGGATTAGCCGCAGATCGTTGAGTCGTAGCACTTACCTGAAGTGTATGTTGAGCACACAGACCGTTGTCCAAACGGACAGCGATACGAGTATCATGGTAAAGAGCAGATACTTGCCCAGCAGGGGCACCGCCAACGATGTGGGCGGTATAATTTCGGCCAATAGCAAGAAGAACACGGTCAACGACACGAGTATTGAAATACATAACGTAACCTGTCAACGAAATGTTTCACAATTTCTTTCTCACTCTCTTTCGCTCTCTTTTTCTTTCTCTGCCTCGAAGTGTCTCTTGCAAAGCCTTTTCTTTTTGTAACAGTAACAACCACAACAATGATAAGAACACAGCATAAACAAAACAATAATGATAACATGGACAAACGTTTAACCAATTAAAGCCAATTATATATCAATTACGTATACGTCATGTATAACAAAATAGGCGACTGCAACAACTGATTTTGAAAATTTTCTTAAACTGAATATTAAAACGAAAATATAAATACATACATAATGTTGTTCTATAATATCGCAAATCGTTACATCGGGCAAAGCACTGGCACAAACTCTATACTTGTAGTCACACTCAATGTCTCCACTCCGCGTTAGGTGAATCAAACTAAACAAGAACAATTAACACAACAAACAACAAAGCGTACTACATACTTGTATGTCTATGAATCTTAACTGTCTGTAAAAATACTGATAAGGTCCTTTTAACTGATCCAATACAAATAAATGACGATGCTCGATGAATTTAATTCAACACCCTTATCAGTTATTATTTAACTACTAATAAATGACAACTTAACTTTTAAAATAAACTTTTTAATAAACAAGAATATATTAAATTATTGGCCGAATGAAGTAAAAAACAATAACCAACAATTTTTAAATTAACAAGTATATTTTTAGACAGGACTTGGCATGTGTCTAATTAGATGAATTTATATAAAATATTTATGCTCGAGAATAGCAAAAGAAAAACAAATAAACTTAATTAAATATATTTCCCAGAGTTCATATATTAATTTCATTAACATTTTATTTAATTAACCACATAACAAATAATGTTCACATCCTCACTACATCAAATCGATTGCTGAGTTGTATAGTCAGATAACACCCAATTATTTGTATCTTCAACTTCGAAAGTTAGTGTTCATAGTTATGAATATGTATTGCTAAAATATAACTCCAAGCAAATGAGCGATTTAAACGAGCCAATTAACGAAAATAACAACAACAACAAACATCACACTTTATTGTGTGTCAAGGTGTGTGTAAATGTGTATGTGTGTGAAAGTGTTTATGTGCCTATTTTCGTAGGTGCGTGTAATAAGGTGCGTTAATGTGTAGGTGTTGGTCTATGTATGAGTAAAGTGTGAAAATTCAAATGCTCTGCTTAATTGCCGGACACGCGATATGAGGAAACTTTAGAGTGGTTTTGACTTGAAGTCAATTCAAATTTCATTTCGAATTGATTTCGATTCGATGCGAATATATTTTGTATGCATTCGATGAAATTTACGTTATGAGATTTCACTACTCAGAACAGCACAAATTATATTCCTTTTCAATATATATATATATATATATTCAATATATATATATATATATATAGAATATATATATATATATATATATATATATAT
>SCDZ01001154.1:0-13337 GCA_004143845.1 Drosophila lacertosa | reverse complement strand
ATGCTTGATTGAAAAATAATATTTAACTTCACAAATAGCTTCAACTAATAACTTTGATTGCACTTTCTTAATAATCTCTCACGTAGACCATACAATGCAGCCAACTCTTTGTGGCACAGTACACTAATTAAGTAAAAAAGAAGAAGGAGAATAAAAGTATAAAAATAGGAACTTGGCACAAATGACTCAACAATGCTGGGCAAGCAGCTGCAGCTCCTTATGTTTTTCCTTGCCTTTGTTTTGTGCAGCTGGAATTAAAACTAAGCACTTCACAGCAGGACGGAGTTTGTTGCTGCTGCTGTTGTTGTTGTTGTTGTTTTGGCCAAACCAGAAATGTACTTCAAAAATCGTAAAATTGAAATTATAATTGCAACTGCAACTGATTCGCAACGCTCTTTGTTGTTTTCACCATTGTTGCCAAGGCAGCGGGAACAGCAAGGAGTCGAAGAAGGAGCCAAAGGAAGTGCCGTAGTTTCAATATAAGTGGCTGTTACTTTCACGTTCGCCCGGGGGCCCAACGTTGGCTGCCATCGACGTCTGCTGTTGCATTCTGCCGTTGTCTGCCCGAAAAGATGCTCCTAATTACGGTCTTAACTTGCTGAATACTTAAAATGCTTGTCAAATAATAATTACCCGGAAAGCGTTTGCCAGTTATGAAATGAAATACGGCAGCGTCTTTGCAATTTTAACATTTTTAATTGCCGTCGCTGCCTCTTGTTCGAGCCCGGCTTAAAGCGCTGTTAGCTGTTCGTATTTTTGGCCACTCAGTTCATGTTCCGATTAACATCCGAACTGTGCAACTGTGAACTGTGGTCGCGCTTACCACTCTCTATCTCTCTCTCTTTCTCTCTGTAAAGCCGAATCGTTGCCAAGTGCATGTGGCATGCCGGATGTTGTGACATTTTGGAAAGCGCACAAAAATTTCGACATTTTTACAAAAGCATCAGCATCGAGAATACGCGCCGATAGCCATTTTGTGTGTGCCCCACATTTGTTGGGTTTAGTTTTTTCGTTTTATATTTTATGTGCTGCATTTTTGCTAAATATTCAAAAAGTTTTGCCAGTTGCCAGTTGCCAGTTCTTTTATGCCCCTGCATTGGACAATCTAAATCCAAGCGTTCTGCTTTGTGGGCTCACGGGGTGAATCTGTGATGGCTTTGGCCTAACAATATATCGAATAGACCTGATTCAATTTTTTCACTTTACGGCTTGTAACTTTTTGGTTGTTGCTTTTAAGGTAACTTTGAGCTGTTGTATATAGAAAAGTAACAAGTTAACAAGTGTTTTGTTTACAAAACATAATATAACAATATCTCAAATGGGTTTTAAAGCAAGAATCGTAAATCAAAACATTCTATTACTTGTAAAAACTTTAGCTTGTCGGATTAGCGCATGTTGCCAGGACAACAGCTCATTCTCTCTCTCTCTCGCTATATTCTTGTCTCACTCTTTCTCTCTTCGTATATTATCGCAACTGCTGCAAAACACTTGAATATGTGAAATTATTTTTAAGCACGAGGTAGCTGTAAATTGCACCAAAGCCAATTGCGAGTGTTGGGAAATTGTTTTGTGTACGCAGCAGCAGCAACAACAACAACAACAACAACAACAAAGTCAGATTGGAGTGTTGCAATACTCGCTGTATAAGGGCAATCAGGATGAGCATAAAACAGTAGCCATATACCGATATATACGTAGAGCAGCAGACGGATACAGAGACAGTAAAATATACTTAGGATGTTGCCCCATTGCACTGGCAACAGCAGCAGCAGCAGCAACAGAGGAGACATGACAACAGCAACGGATTTCGTTTGCCTGCAAGCAAAAGCAACTTCTGTGTGTTTCTCTCTGTGTGTGTGTGTGTGAGTGTGTGCCTTTTGCACACATACTCGTCCCTGTGGTTAAGGGGAAGCAGCAGCAGCAGCAGCAGAAGTGTTTGTTGTATGCAACTGATTGCAAAGGATTTTATGGTTGCCATTGGTGCTGCTGTTGCTGGCGACAATGCAAAAATACACAACGGCAACCGATCGCAGCAGGCGAAAAGGGGCAGCTGATGCAATGCTCTTAAGTGCAGTCGGGCCATAAGCTGGTTGGTGGCAGCTTGCGTGCCACACTGCTTGTTGCCACATAAGGTGTCGCTGCAGTGGCAAAACATGAGCCCATGACAGCAGCAACAGCAGCAACAGCAGCAACAGCAGCAACAGCAACGGCTGCATGCGAAGTAGCCGTAAAATGCCAACATCAGCATTACATGCGGCAATTGCTGCTGCGGATTTGCAGTTTAATGTCGATGCCATCGAAATGGAATCCAAAACGTAGACGTTGCTGATATGTGTGTGTGTGTGTGTGCGTGTGTGTTGTGCTGTTGCAGCAACTGTGCCACAGTTTTGATTAGCTTAGGCCAATTGCCAAGGCGCTTGCTCAACGCAAATGAACACTTGCTATTAAAGCTATGTTCAAACGTCCAGTTAATGGCCACAGGTTCGTTCGCCACACAGTTCACACATTTAAAGACAAACAATTAATTAATTGCAATCGTTTGTGTGTTTTGTTTGTGTGTGTGCATGCATGTAATTTAATTTAATTTAAATGCAAGTTGAAAAAAGGAAATTTGTTTACTTATTTTGGGCATGTTCTGTTTAAGTTGTGATAAAGGAAAGAGTTCATTGAGGCTATGATAAAACCTTTACTTTGGTGTTTATGTATATTGTGTCTTTGTATTTGTATATATATTCATTTCCCTTTCTTTAGGTTCAGATTGGATTAGTTTCTAGATTCTACGGAGTTTCCATAAGAAACTAGTTAGGATCTTTTGATAAACCTGATCATCTATTAAATATGGCACATTGAACTTTTTATCAACGAACTTTTTACTTTACCCTTTTTTTCTTTTATATCAGAAGTTTTCTCTTTTGACTATCTGTTTTAAACTCTCTCATGTTTGAATACAGGGTACTTTATAGTCGTGTCCTTCTTATTTGGTATGCGCCTCAAAGTATCTTACATTTAAATTGGGAACAGAGTTTCTTATAGTTAAAGTCAAATTGAGTTGCAGCTAAACAACTTTTGTTGCATGTTTACAAAAAGAAGTAGCGGAAAATCAAAAGACTTCACGTGCCACAAATGAATTCCGTTTTGCGCTCAAAGCCCCCTCCCCACCCCCTCACACACACACTCGCACGCACACATATATATAAAGCCATTGTTGTAGACCTAGCTACAAGAGATACGTTTGCCCCCAGCCCTTGCTCAGATGTTGTGTGTTTCTCTTATCAAACGCATTGATTTGATTTCAAAAGCTTGCAAAGCATTTACATTTGCCAGCAGCCCGGTCTGTGCTCTGCTGTGCGCTCGTTAACAAAAGATACTTACATATGTATGCATGTATCTTACAGATACTCGCTGGCATTTCCCTTTGTGTGTTGGCACGGGGTGGGTTCCCCTTTTCGTTTTTCTTACGTTCTTTTGCTTGGTTAGATTTAAATGCCGAAATTTCAATGCTGCACACATCACGTCTACCGCCCCCACCCCCCACCCTCCACCCAGCCAAGGACATATGTCCTCGCTCCCCAGAGAGGTGTGTCTAACTCTATGTGGAGAATCGACTCGCATGCGGGGCACACGTGAAAGTGTAATCACTTGTACTTAATATGCAGATGATGACAATGTGACAATCAAAATGGTTCCAGGTCGCTTGATACCTCACACACCTCCGACAGACATACCCTCTAATTCGCGCTCACTTTCTCTTTTGTGGAGGATGACGTTATGGCAATCTGATTATTATTATCATCGTTAGAAGTAATGCCCAACGCTGGCGAATCGGATTTTCCTGTGCTGATTTCCTACACAGGCAACAGCCAGCGCATTAGGCGGCTCCTTCAAAGCACTTTGAATTCTAAAAAGGCAATTTGTTTTTATGCATTGTTTGCTTATGCAAAGCCCCAGAATCCCAAAATGGATAATTCAATATGTATAAATAGAATAGAATATTTTATAGTTCATATTAATTAGTTTATTTGCAATTATTTCTCTCAGTGATTGTGTTATTAAATTTATAATTCAGTTAAATGCTTTAATTAAGTGCAAGTTGTGTGAGTTCTTATAGAGTACATACACTTATATTTATGAGCGCACTATGCAACTTCATGAAATAATAAACTGCTGCAGCAAAAGCCAAACAAAAATTCCAACCAAAAGTTGCTCATGAAAAATGAACAGCTTGGAACGTGTGTGTGTGAGTGTGTGTGTGTTAAGAATACAAATGTGAGAAAAATTGTTCTTTTGTAAAAAGCTACCCAGCACACACATTGGCGAGGCATAAAACCGAAAAAACTGTTGATGAAACTGCAGAAACACGCGTCCAGCTGAGAAGTCGCGACTTTTTTTTTCTCTACAGCTGAAATGCAACAGGAGGCGGCGTGTTAATGCAGAAGGGGCAACAGCAACAACAACAATAACAACGACCCTCGACGGCAAGTGCCAAACTCGTGATGAACTGAAGCTGAGGGGCAGCTCTGGTCAGTGGTCCTCGAACTCGTGGCCTCGCATTCATCACGTCAAGATTTACAGACGGCCGCACGTCGCCGTCGCCGTCGCCGCATTTCATGTTTTCCTTTGAGCCTTTTGCCTTTCGGGCAACAGCAACAACAAGGATCAGGCGTTGTTTCATGTTTGTTTTTGTTGTTGTTGTTTCTTTTTTTGCCAGGCATTGCCCTAATGAGGCATGTCGTTGACTGTGAAACCGACGCCCGCCGCACGCGATGGGCAGCTGAATTTTTTTTTATTCGTTCTGCTTCGGTTTTAAAGTGTGTGTGTCAAGTTGGGCGAACAGCGCAAATTGCATTTACCGAGTGCGAGTTCGTTTTTGTTACTCATACGCACAGTTGCACACAAACAAAATTACGTATACGACAAGTCGAACGCTGACAGCCAGCGGCACCACAAAAGCCACAGAGAAAAATTTGTTAAGTGTTCACAAGCGGAATGAAACTGCAAGCTACCGTTAGCTACATTTCCCTTTTTCCCTCAGCTTTCTTTCTTTCACCACACTCAACTTTTGGCTCTGCGTCGGCTGCTGTCATTTAGAAACTTTTAATTTGTTTTTAACACAATTTTTTGTCGTGCTCTGCGTCGCAGAGTCCCTTTTAAAGAAGAGCTAAATGATTTTTGTAGTATTTTTTATAGTTCTTAAATGATAAATTGAACAATATATATATAAATTTGTGTTAATTGCAATTCGATTGAAATCATTTCCATAAGACTTTGCTTATGATAAAACATTTATATGCATATATTTGGGTTTGCTTACAGCGCTTGCATTTAAATTTAATTAAAATGTTGCGAATCCGTTTTTGTTATGTTTGCAGCTGGTTTTTGGTTTCGTTGCACCGTTTGTATTATTATTTTTTTTTTTGCGAGGGGGCGCCCACATATGTTGTCGGGTTTAATTGCTGAATAAAGCCGCAAAGCAAATGCTGCCTGCGCCAGCGCTGCCGACAGACAAATGCAGACAAACAGACAAAGAAATAAGCCCACAGCGCCATTATGGTATTTAGAAAAGGAGTCGAAACAAGAAGGCGGCCAACAGGAATACACAAAAACAATTACACACACACATACACATACAGACACAGGCACAAACAAAGCTGAAGACAACAGCGCGAAAAGGCAATTTCAACTTTTCCGCATATACCTCATGGAAAAGTACTTTACAATGTTCTACAATAGAAAAGCGCCCATTTAAAACACTTGTGTCCTTTATGTAGTCGGGTTTCGAATAGACTGCGCACATGTTGCCAAACATTTTCCCTGCGGTTTTCTCATTAGCAGAAAATTATGCACTTTGTATGATTTCAAATATATTATATGTACATATATGTATGTGTATATGTGTTGGTATACAGATCCAATATTTAATTAATTATAGTCATTTGGGCGATTTTACATTAATAATTTGTTGTAATGTTTTGTTTTATGTTTTGTTTAAATCATTAATCATCAATCACAAGCTAACAATGCCTGACATACCCGATCCCTTTCCGAAACAATTTCAGTTTCGGATATTCCCACAATGCTACCCGTTTATTAAGAGCTTTCCTAACTTTGGGCCTTTCTCACATGCCCATAAATCCTTATATATTCTGCAATGAAAAAGGGTTTAATTAATGAATTGCATAAAATATCAAGTATACGTACCAAGTTTTGCGATTTCAGCAATATTTCATTAAAAATTAAAAACGTTAATCTTCACCCGGGAAAAGCGTTGCAATATTTGTGCAATATGCAATTACAGTTATATCGGATAGATCTGGAAATATTTGCCCCAGAAATTCCAACAATACGGGCTGAGCACTTACTATCTCGTAATACTCTTCATATGATATGACACCATCCTTGTCCAGATCAAATTTATTGAATATAAACTCGGTCATATCCTGCATGAGATTTCATAGAATAGTATTTATAGTATATTAATATACATATATATTGTTCTTACGTACCGCTTGCAACTCTTTGACTTCGTCGTCATCTTCACCAACAAAGAAATTATCGATGGCCATGCCAACAGTTTCGCGATTCAGCACGCCCGAAGAAGACGTTGTGTAGACCTGTTCTTTTTAATCCTTATTAATTTGTCGTTACTTTAGATGGTATTATATTATTGCTTTACCTTATATGCAAACTGCATGCGTTCCTCCAAATTTTTACTCAAGAACACCGAGAACAACTTCATCCAGGCCTCGGGGCCGACATAGACAACATCGGCCGTTATATTCAATAGTATACGTTCTATTATGCTCATATCGTAGATGCGAAAGAGAACCAGAAATAAATTATACATCTGCTTCTTCTTCATCTGTTTGGCCGTCGGCCCGTTGATCTGCACGAATTTATAGTAGATAATTAGAAGGCAGACAACCTCGGTGTTGGTAAACTCCGTTGAGGCCGTAAACTGTTTGATCAAACTACTGTAGAGCGTCAGGAACTTCGTGTTGGCCATGTCATCCATGGTAGTATCGATGCGATTCATTTTGGCGTCCTTTGCGGTATTTCAGCTGGTTCTCTTAGATATGATAACAGTTTGGTCTTAACCCGCGTTTTCTTCGTATTCTGCGTGATTTGATTATGATTTGTAATAAGTGTGCGATTTCAAATGTATCTAAGTATATGAAATTTTGATTTTCTATCAGCAAAGGCCTACTTAAAGTCCCATATAAATATTTGAAACTTTGCCAATGCTTGTCAAACTAAGCTATTGAAAAGGGTAATCCATTGTAATTCTTTTAAGGAATATTTTATTGATATATTGTGAATACTGCTGAAGGCAGGCGGAATTAAAATATACGCTAGATGAAATGTGACTTAGGGCCGCAGACATTTTTGTGTACATATTGAGGCCACGAATACGCAATCCCATAAATGATGTGAAATAATCCACATTCTTCGGGGCTTCTTGTCTGCTTACAAGTCTTTTAGGGTGGCAGCCCCTCAAAATACCGAAAAAAAAACAACAGAAAAAAAAAACAAAACAAAATGTAACGAGCGCAATTTAAAGGCAATAAAAACGAAGCAAAGACATAAAAAATACATCAGAGTCCTTACTCGGTGCGGTGTGTCTGTGTGTGTGTGTGTGTGTCGTTTTTGTTTTTGAAATAAATATTTCAATGGAAAAATGTTTAAAGCTGTGCGCATGAGAAATGCGAATATAATAATCCACGGCAGGCGCCAAACAGAAGGCTGCACAGAAAGGACTTCAACTGGAAATCAGCGGAAATGGTCGTGCAGCCATTTTGTTTTCGGGGTAACAAATGTTGCCATTTCATTTGGGGGGCCCCAGCTCTGGTAATTGTATGCCACACATGCTGTCATACATGCGGCTTTACAACACACGCCCCCCTTCACCCACACATGGTAACCAGGACAAACCCTCGACACGGCAGCATAACAATAAAAAAAACAAGATTCACGCGCCTTAATGTCGGCAAGTTGACAACACAGAGTGTTAGCGGATTTACAACACAACCGCAGCGCACAAGACCACAACCTACACACACCCACACACACACAGACACATACTCACATATGGGGCAGCTATGGTAAAGCCAAAGGATTTTTATTGTACTTGGCATACAGTTTTGATTGATACATTTTGCATTTGGTATTTTAAAAAGACTTAAATCAGAATTTCTTGAGCATGACAAATTGTTTAGATTTATGGCCTTAAAGAATTTAGTAAATATTTAAATGGGATTTAAACAGCTTTTAAATTCGAATAAATAATACACCCAGCCGATGAGAGCTTACCTCAAAACCGAGCAACTCGGGTGTACCTTTAATTATTCCGTTTTGTGGCCAGCATATTGCACTCAACCTAATTATGCAAACTGCTCATACGCCATGTTGCCATATAAACACACATATTCCACCTACCTATATATATATAAATATATAAACATATATGTACATATATATACATATATATGCTGTGGATTCATTCATTACATTTATGCGTATACAAACATGGTTGGCTTGCGGCAAAGTCGGTTAAGTAGCTCATTAACTTCAATACATTCACCACATTCAATCAACGGATTCAAATGCATTCACAAACAATGCACATAATTATTATGGTACAAACTGTTGAGGTACAGGAAAATATAAGGGGGATTTCTTTAACAAATCTTTCTATAGCCATCAGATGTGAGGTGCTGTATTTTAAAGAAAATTAAATTAATGTTTATAGTTGTGAGTTATTATTGTTTATCTAATATACTTTTCTCACTAGAGCCTTGCTTATTAAGTACTTATGTCCATTCAATTGGCATTCAATTTAATAGCTATTCAACAATTGCTTTTCTGTAACAGCGTTAATCCTTAGCAGCATCGGATTAATTATATAGTTAATGATAATTATGCAATTTATAAAAGCCGCAGCAGCTGCAGCTGCCGCCGCCTGCAGTTGCCTCAAATTCGCCATACTTGGCTCTCGACTTTATTGTGGCATTTGCAGTTGCGGCATTCCTGTGGCCGTTTGCTTCATTATCCTCATTATGAACCGCTGCAACGGGATTGTATAGTCCAGGCAGCCCCGGCTGAAGCATCCAAGAAGTTATTGCCGCACAATGAGCCTTTGATGAATTGCATTAGAGCGTGTGAGTAATTAAAATTGATTGAGAGCAGAGCATGTGTGGGAATTAAACAGACTTAAAAAGGGTTAAAGCTGTGAGAAATTGCGAAAAGCTGTAAAAAACCTTAAAAGAATAAATGAGTTAAAGATGTGACTGTAGATGTGGTCAAAGCTTTGCAGGGTATTTTAGGTGAATCCAAAATAGATCATTTTATTTGCTTGCCCTAAACTCTAATCTCGAATGTGCTTCACAAATGCTTCCATTTGAATTGAATGGAGTTGGTTGAACGATTAGCGCACTTAAATGCACAATGTTTAATTAATCCCCTTGAGCATGACAGAATGCCTCTACTTAGGAAGTAGTTTAGTTGTCGGAGCGACTATCAATGACCGGTTGAGTTTGTAAGGCAAACAAGCAATTTGGCTCAAGATACAATGCAAACTGTGCGGAAAAGTCAAACTCAAACTTTTGGCGAGCTGCACAATTTTCGATTAAAATTCCAGTTGGCGATTCAATTAAACACTAATTAAAAGACATTTTTCCGCAGCTCGCAGCTCGCAACTGGCAGTTAGCAGCCCTTTGATAATTCCCCATTTGCCTCAGTCTCAGGTTTCAGGTTTCAGTTCTCGGTGCTCGGTGCTCGGTTCTCGGTTCTCGGGCCATTGGACAGCTCAGCTGTCAGCTCAGGCAAAGGACTATGGGACTGAAAAGACTGCCAACAGGATAAGGCAAGTCGACAAATGCGCTGCTGCAGTGATAGATGTGGGCGTTACACGGCAGGGGGGCGTGCCGCAATAAATGTCATAAGGAACGGGAAGAAAAATAGAGTGAAACGAAATCAAAGGCAAAGTTTTTGCTGCATGCCCTGTTTTTTTTCAGCTGCTGCTGCTTCTTTGCTCAATGCGAGTGGGTTAATTTTTTTTAGCCCAAGTCCGGGCACCAGCGGAATCCGCTTTTCCTTTTACCTTATTTAGCTCAAAGTAAATGTTTTGCCTGCACCGGGCTCATTTGTAGAGAATGTCAACGCTTAAATGGAAATCTAGACTAGACCCTAAGAGTGTGCTTGTGTGTGTGTGTGTGAAGTTAGTCACTTAAGAGGGCAAAGCCTATAAGGCTTAAAGTGAAAAATTATAAAATGGGATTCTCTTTGATAAGTTATATGATTAAGTGAGTTTTAGCTCGTTTTATAATGTGATAATCAGAATGGATACAGAAGTTATTCCAGAATGGTATTTAGTACTAGCTTTATAGTTACATAAAGTTATTTTCTAAATACTTTCTTGAGCACAGCAGCCAGTGAAACGTTGCGGATGATACATTAAATAGAAGAAGCAACTGGAATAAGAGTTCCAAAGTGTAAATTTAGTTACTTCTATCAAATTAAATTGTGGGCAAATAAAATTAGAAATGCCAAAGTATAAATGCAATATTTTGATTTTTATTTTTTGATTTTAGTAACTTTTGCCAATTGAAAACAAGTGAAAAGACAGTGAAACGTTGCAGATAATTAATTTACTAGAATAGACAAATTAAATACTACTTAAAAGTAAAGCGTTGCAGGTGTTGAGCTAAATGAATTAGGCAAAGCAAAAATAGAATGCCAAAATATAAATGAAAGATTTTGATTTTTGATTTTAGTAACTTTTACCAACTTCAACAACTATAAAGCCAGTGAAAGAGCTTCTCTGCCACTTAGACTACTTCTGCTAAATGGGTGTATTAATTATGATTATGTTACTTGCCATTACTCGATACCTTTTTTTTTTGGTTTTGTTGCACATTTTCCCATTTTTTTTTGTTAAGCTATCTCAGTGTCTGATCTCAAGTTTCCGCCGTCGCTGCCAATCACTTGTTCAGCGTTCGAAGCATTTCACGAACATTGGCTAATTATAAATGTTTTATAAGTAAATTATCCGAGCGCGTAATTTTATACACAGTCTGAGCCAACAAGGACGAGGACTCCGCGGGCACAATTTTCCGCTAGCTCAGTTAGTTGCAGCGTGACAAGGTTGTCACGGCCAGCTGCGTATAAAATATCGAATGACACGCTTGTCGTTAAACTACTTAATTGCACATCTATCTATCTAACTCTAATTAGCAAAGTTTTGTGTGCGGCCGCAAGTTTATGACGCTGGCAGCCAGAGTTGCCACAGTTGCCACAGTTGCCAGTGTTACCAGCTTAGTGCATCTCATTAAGTTACCGTTCGCTGTGCAGTTGACATTTATGATTAACGTTAACAAATTGTTCGCTGACCAATGTGGACATTGGAATTGGACGAGTTTTATAAAGTTGTTGCTTTAATCGGATTTGTGATTGAAAATTCCAAAAAAATAAACGAAGGCTCAAATAATAATGGCCCAAACCGCGAACGTGATCGAAGCCAAAGCAAAACGGATGCTGGCCCCCCAGTTGCGCATAAATTTCAACTAATTACAATTTCAGTGTCCGGTGCACACACAATCAATGGGAAAACCATAACAATTACAAATACAAATAAGAGCAAAATTGTAAAGAAAAAAACAGTTACAGAAACATGGAAAAGCTAGCCAGCCAACAAACACACAGAGAGAGTGCAGAGAACTGAGAACAGATGACGGTTATGGCCAGTGCGCTTAATGGCTGGACGTGAGTGGCCGAGCGGACCAAGAGCCCCATTTTGTGGTCATGGCCGGGCCAATAACAACAACAACAACAACAACAACAACAATAGCAACTAATGCGAGGGTGCATTGGTGCGTCTTTTGTATTTGTATTTGTGTTTGTGTTTGTACTTTTGGCTTTGTGCTGTTAAGCCCAGCTCCGCGACCACAGTGAAAACTCATTAATTTATTCTTCTCTTCGTTTGTTGAACTTAAAATAACAGCGTTAATCCGCTTAGCGCCGCCATTGACTAAAACAACGACAACAGCAGAGAAGCTCTGGGATATGGCAATGGGTCTGGGCCTGGGTCTGGGTCTGGCCCTGGTTGTGGTTTCCCTTGCGATGATATCCAACTGTATCCGAATGCTGACAATGACTATGACGATGCGCAGCAAACAAAATGAATTAAGGAAACCGCAATGACATAGTTACAGTGGCAGCCAGACATACACACACACACACACACTCACTCATATTCGTGTAGATATATCCGTTTATTTCTTGCACTTGGCCATAAAGTCACACACAGCACAAAAGCCAGACGCCATGGGCGTCTCTTGGCCAGATTGGAATTTGGGCCATCTACTCACACACACGCACACACACACTTTCACATATATGTGTGTATGCAGCCTTTAAGTGAAAAGTTTGCAAGTTGGCTTGAACTTGCCGCAACGTTTGGGTCACGACTTGCGCCCATAAAGTCAACTGCTGACCTTTGCCTGACTGAGAGCATTCAACAAAAAAATTTGTGCATTGTCAGAAGGTTCTTTACGATCCTAATTGTACAAAAGTGTGTATTGTTTGCGGGGACTTAAAGTGGCTGAGAAACGATTTGATTTGGGGAACATTTCAAGTGTGCACATTTTCTGAGTTCTAAATTAAATGTTGGTAAATTATTTCTTATATTTCCAATATGCCTTTTTCTCTGATTTTAAACTTCATGTCTTTATTTACTAAAATAAGTGCATTTAACGAAAACTTTTTTTAATATGTGCAATTTTTATGTTTTTAAATTTAATTGAAGAACAAATAAACAAAGGGTCACAGCTTATTTCAACCAACACCCTGTAAAAAGTTTAAGGCGCTATAAAACCCAAGCGAA
Source organism: Drosophila lacertosa (assembly GCA_004143845.1). Taxonomy (NCBI): domain Eukaryota; kingdom Metazoa; phylum Arthropoda; class Insecta; order Diptera; family Drosophilidae; genus Drosophila; species Drosophila lacertosa. The sequence continues at coordinate 460 of SCDZ01001154.1, read as the reverse complement.
GAAAGAAATTTAATTTAATTTAATTTACTAATAGTATATACATTTTTATTTATTTTATGGCAAAACATCTACTAAAAAAATGCAACATTTTATTTCAACCAACATTTTTAAATCCATTTAATGGGCATGAATATTCGTTTTAATATTTTAGTTTTTTCCAATACTTAAGTCGTTATATTGTCAAGTTTAGTTGATTTCTTTGAATTTTGTGCTTAGATCGTAGAGTAAAAAATATTTTTTCCAAATGTGATCACTTATAAATGAATATTGTCCCCGGATAATTGGTGAGTTGGTTGATCAAAGTGATTTCAACACTTTTTTTTCGCGAAAATAAAACGCACGGCAAGGGAAAAAATGCTATAAAAAAATGTGTACGCAAAGGACGAGCGCTATATTGGCCGAAAAATCCGGGAAAATTATAAGCTTTCGGCACCAAAGTGTTTCACTGATGTGGAGGAAG
>SCDZ01001153.1:0-13338 GCA_004143845.1 Drosophila lacertosa | reverse complement strand
CAACCGCATCTATACCACCGATTCAACGGTGATGTGATTTGAACGTTCTTAAAGACTAGTCAAGTGCCTGTTACATTAGCCCAGCAGCCATTTCGTCAGGGGTTCAATCTGGTTTCTCAAGTGTTGGAATGCTCTAGTCATCAACGATCGGATCTTCTTTCTTGTCTCCCGATCCGGAGAAAGACTACATAAATAGAATTAGACGGGACACGTTCTCATCTTAGCAAGTAATCTTTTGGATGATAGATGTTCCTGTACCCGGGGTCGCCGCCTGGAGGCGATGAGATGCTTGGAGTGAGTCTGCAAGGATCATGCTAGGCTTTGCCATGTTAAAACCGATCAGACGCTTTGCCATACAGCCATCACCCATACTATGCAATCACAGGCGAATAACTCAAGCACACTGAACTGTCGTTTTTCTAACTGCCTATGCCTATGCCCTCGAACCATTTATTATTTATTTTAATAATATTTATTCTTCTCCATTTCTCATTCAACATTAGTTTGTTTTGCACATGTGCTTGCATTATATTTAATGCTCAAAGTACTATGGCATTTTCGTTGGCCAGCAGTACAACTTCTATTGTCACCCTTATTAGTGGGCTTCACTTTCTTCAGTGTCTCCAACATTTTCATTTTCGCTCTCTTCACTTTCTTCAGTGACTTTAACATTCTCAATATTTTCATTTTCGCTGTATCCACTTTCTTCAGTGACTTTAACATTCTCAATGTTTTTAGGAAGGAACACTTTGTAATGTTGACTGAAAACCCAGCCTTTGTCTAGCGCCTCGCATTTTGTTGAGGCAACTATGATGATATCGTCCTTATAGACGATAACAAAAGAATTTGTTAGATCCCCTAGCATTGATTGAAAGTCGTATTGGCCATCTGGCATTACAAACGCTGTGTACTCAATAGAATCCGCACGTAGGGGAATTTGGTAATACCCACTGGCTATATCTAGCCATGCAAAGTAATAAAATCCTCGAAGTCTATTTATTTGATCCTGTATAAGTGGTAACGGAAATTAATTAGCGTCTGTGTTTAAATTTAGCTCTGCATAGTCAACACAAAGTCTTTCCGAACCGGTTTTTGTGTTAAAAATAAATATAGGGCTTGCATAAGGTGAGCATCTCGGTCTAATTATATTGCATTTTAGCAGTTCATTAATTTTTTCCCGAACTAAATCTCGCTCGCATAGACTTAAACGATACGGCCTTCTTTGAACGGATTTTGTTGGATCAATTCATTTAATTTTCATTTCGCCATATCTGACTTTAGTACATAGGATACCTTTTATATAGAAATTTGAGTGAACAATGTTCAATGTCCATCAAGCTCAGTATCAATATCGGCCGGCACACTGCCAGTACATAAATTAATTATTTTGGTTCTTGAAATTTTAAATTGGTTTGATGAAATGGCAATATCAAAACCATGATTTAATATTTCGCGACCAATGACAATGTCATTTTGCATTTGATCATCGTCTATTACATAATATGAAATTTAAATAGAATTATCGTCAATTTTTAAATTACTTAATTTTTGTACAGTACTACATATTCCATTACTGCCTCTGCCTTTTAACATAACATTATTATTAAATCTTTTAGCTTTTTTTTCATCAACGAGCATTTCGATCCAGAATCAAAGGTGATTTCAAAAATGTTGTCTCTATGGTTCTTGTTCTTATTAGCTTCCTTCTTTGTACATTGGGTAGATATGAAACCCACTCTCCGCACTTGTAGCAAGTAACGTTTGATTTTTTGATTCACATTTTGTGGCCCAATTATCCGCAAAAATGGCACTCTATCGATGAATGTTTTGCCGTTTAGGATAAATTTCAGATTGTTGCTCCATAAAGCCACTTTTCCCTTTATTTAAAGTGAACACTTTTAATTTATGTGAAACTTAAACGCTGCAATCGGCTATCGAAACTTGCCAGCAACGCCTGAGTCACAGACAGCGCAATATCTTCAGTTTCCATTTGGCGCCATTTCGTCCTTAGTTCTGTAACAATGCGGCTTGCATGGACTGCCAGACTCTCGCCTTCAGCCGGTCGATTTGATAGCATATTTATAAACATGGCGGCTGGTGTTTCTATAGTGTCGAAGCGTTGTATAAGCAATTCTTTAAACTTGAGCCAGGTAATATCAGCGTAACACACTTGCGAAGGCCATTGTGAAGCGCTTCCCTCCAATGCCGAAGTTTAAGCCACAACCAACGCACTGCCATTCAAAGCATTTTGATGATGAAGCGTTGGAGCCTCCCCTGTCTTGCTTGAATTTTGGTAGTTGCACTGATTTGCTCTGCCTTGCATCAGGTTTTTGTGGCCTACACAAGTATAATTAAATTTTTATTGCAATTTAATCATGGTTCGATCAGCTGGGACGCTTGTTGAATCAAACTTAAAAGTTCTCAGCTGCCAATTTTCAAATTTATTTTTAATTTATTTAAACTGATTAGATTTTATAGTATATTTTTGTAACTCGTAATAAGTGGGTCGCTGTCAACAACTTCGTAAAAACGTTGTTCAGAGAGATTACTGATGAAATCTGGAAAAGCTGTATGGATTAGTATTAAAAGGCAGAGAGTATCATAAAAAGCTTACAATTTGTATAATGTGTACTCATATCTGAAAAATGTAATGTAGTTGGCTTCAATAACGCCGAAAATTAAGTATTTGCGTATATGATACCAACAAACAATTAAAAAATAATACATTTATTATACTTATTGACGAAAACAAGCTAATAGAAAAAAACTAAAAACAGCAAAAATATAGTTTTTAACAAAACAATTCAATTTTAATATGCTGATGTTGATTCTCAGCTACTGTGTATTTAAATTTAAATAATTAGGTTATGTAAAATAGATAAATTATGCATTTATGTTAGTACACTTGCATTTGGGTGAACACATATTTGTGCAGAAATTAAATTAGTTGTCAACGATACTACTATACCATAATACTATACGATACTATCATTCTTTTAAAAACAGTAAGTTAATGTTCGTTACAGATTTAAAACAAATGCAGACAGAATTACAACATGATACTTGCTGCTTTTGTTTTAGCGGTAAGTTGTGTTTTCGATTTCCCGACGCATTGAAAATTTGTTAAAACTAAAAAGACATAATGATTGTTAGCCTTTGTGTAGTGCTGCTGTTTTGCACGGCTTGGCTTACGACGAAAAAAAAAAATCTCTTGAAACTGAAATTAAAATAATCACACAGCTGAAAAATGGTTTAACAGAGTTGATCATAGCGATGATATAGCGATGTTTCGGATTACGGCCTCACCCCTATATAGGTCCACGGACTGAATCTTCAAATTGGTTTTTATGATGATGTCACAAAAATCGCTCCTTCAACGCCAGGAAGCACTAGAGACTTTCTCGCGATAGACGTATATTCAACCATATTGTTGGAAGAGCAACTGTAGCTGGCGCAACGCAGATTAATGGGATGCTCGAGATATATCACTGGAGCAACGTGCGGCTCAGTGGGTAGACTAACAGCAGCTCGAACAGAAGTTTCATCAAATGTTGACTTAGCTTGACTGCACTATGCCATATATTTTGAAGGCCCACATGTCAAAGCTGGTGGCAACGACAGCGACATAAATGCCAATAAATCAAAGCCCCATGTTTTACCAACGATTTTGAGAGGGGGTTGATAAAAGTGTGCTTACATCCTTTATCTGCAATATCTGATTGACTACCCTAACGATAATCACGCAGGCACTTTAGCGTTGCCATCTGCTCCGCTGTTAAAGGCGACGATCAATCAGTCGAGGAAGAGGTAATCTTGACTCCACTGGCCATCCGACTGTAGGCTCTGAATAAGCATTGTTCATCTTTTTTGTCGAACCGGGCCCTTGAGACTTTTAGTCCATTTTGACCCCGGTAGCAGCTGCTCTAGGGATGCACTTGGTGAGTTCAGCATTTAAAAGCTTTATCTCGCGGTTCGTCAATCTATCAAAGGCGGCTTAGTGTCTAAATGCCTGCACTTGAAAGACCTGATCTCTGAGATATCACACTGGATACGTCGTGAATTTCGGTGAGAATGCTGTCCTTATCCGAATCAGAGTTCAATGCTTCTATATAATTCTGCCTGGTTAGACACCCAGCCGCCACGAAAGTGATACCGTTCAACTCTTGAGCCAAGGGGGCTAGTGGCTTTTTAAGCACAACATCTCCGTCTATCAGGATGGAACCTGGCAGCCCAATAGCATCGGTTGCTGATTTTGGTTCAATCGTTCAGGTTGAAGCCGGGGAGGATGGTGCTTAACCCTCACCAGACTGTTTATGTTTTATTGTCGTTTTGATCCCACGAGTAAACGGGAAAGGAGGTCACTTGCGGTATATTTCGCTTACAGCGGAATGTTAAGAATAAAACTGGAGGATGACAGGTATCCAAAATCCCCAAACTAGAGACCGAGCACCGCACATTCTGCTTCCCCTTGATTTGGGGTAATTTCCTGAAAGAATGTTCTTAGCAAGACTACTATTTATCAACACCCTTGGCTGCCAACCTCACGAGCAGAGTAAAGTATCAGTTATAACAGTGCGTTTTATTAAATAATAATTATTATCTATTAATAATAATAAATCACAGCTGGGTATATATGTGTTTGGAAATATTATTCGGAAATGAACGACCTAAGTCCCCTTTTGAGCAAAATAAAGCCGACCCGCTGGCGATGTTTGCAAGCCGCCGTCTAGAGTCAGTGCACACTACCCACTGATTAAGCTTGCAGCAGCCCTTTCGTTGCCCTTCGACCCATTGTAAAGCAGGTCCTGGAAGAGAATGTCGAAAGGCAGCCAGCAGCTCGAAATGGCACTTCCAGCAGCATTTCAGCAGCTTAAATCAATGTGAAAGGCGTTTTGATTAAGACAGCCAATATACCCAGTACAAATTGTCATTGCTAGCCGTTTCGCTGTTAAGCAACAGCGATCTTTGACAAAAATTGGCGGTCAACCTGTGACAGATGATTTTGCAAGGACCATCGTTAGAAAAAGATGTGTTCACCGCACAAGCCATTACCGCCATGTTTTTTGCCGGCGGATCGTGATACACCAAGGAAAGTATCCTGCTTAACACTAGAAGAGAGAACGTCGCTCATACAAACACACATTGACTGAAATTCTTAGCAACTAGGAGAAGTTCCAGTATTTGGCGAAATTCGTCGCTGAAGACCAACGAGATTGGGAACAAATTCCAGCACAAAGCTATGGGATTTTAAACCACCCAATTGTTTCTGGGTCGCAATCTTCGTCTGCCCGCTGAACTAATATTCACAGTTGTAAGCGGGTACATCAGATAACACAACGCGGCGAGACTTTGCTTCTTGGATTGTCGACGGCAACCAAGCATGGTACGCTCCAATACGCAGATTCGGTCACTTTTGGTACGAGCATTTATGTATTGTCACATCTGTTTCCTCCATAGGGACATATTTTTCTAGGTTTATCATAAGTGCACAAGACTTTAGGTTGATAAGAGTCGCTGTTACCTGCTTTAAAAAATAGTCTCAACATTCATGCGTGCGGTTTTACTGAGGAAGGTAGTCCATTTTGTGTGTGTGAGAAGAGTAGATTGAAATTGTGGTAATTGCCTGTGGGCACTCAAAACGGCTGATCTAGTGTGACCAAAACATTGAGACCAAAGTTTCGGTATTCTTTTACTTGGGGTATGATGACTATATCCAAATAAACGGTGTCCATAAACCTTGATATTGTCGTTAATTTGTTCAAGCTCGGTCAAGAGGGAAGTACTATTTTGCAAGATCTGAACAAATTCGCAGTCACCCGAGAGATTGCACTTGGCAGTGTTATTACGGTAATACACATCTCCCACTGTATTATCCATCACTGTAATAAATAGTATGTTATTGGAGAATTGCGATATGTAGTTTAGGTGGCAAAGTTGTCAAGTTGAGAAAACTCATGAGTAAGCGGCTTGTGAACTGTCTTGATGACGAAAGTCGACCCGCTACGATGTGCTAGAAATATCGAATAAAGTCATATCTTCCCATCGTTTGTGCTGTAGTTTTTCTTATTTCAGATATTTGGGAGTTTTAGTTGTCGTCATGCTCCATTGATATGTTGCTCAAGAGCTGTACCAATCGCCGTGTTGGAGCTAAGTATTACCCTATATGGCATCGTGCGTGTGAGAAAAGAAGTTTTTTTCAGTGATTGTTTGTCAACTCAAAGGTGTCGGTCCCCACTAATATATACTCAACCATTCGCTTACAGCTTTTCTTGATTCCTCTACACATTTTGTTGATTGTTGCTTAAGTTTCCGTGCGTGTGGAATACAGCTAAGCAACTTTCGAAGTCCACAGAGTGTGCTTGGTCATTTGTAGCCAACAATAGCGCTTAGTCCATTCAATGCTGGTCGTATTTTTTCATTAATAGTGTTCCTCATAACATCATAACACATATGTCACAAGTAAACTTAAGAAACCAAATATTAGAAGTTAATTAGGAATAAGCTTTAGCCTTTAGCCGCTCAAAAACAAAAAAAACAAAAAAAAAACAAATAAAAAATACGAACTCACCCAAAAGGATATCATGGCAAAAATTAGGCATGAATATGACCGGCCATTAACTTCAAGGGATGCCATACTCTACCGCATTTGCTTCTTTGCCACTTACTATTGCGGCTCAATTGAAACGCCACCCACACGAGGCGCTAAACGTGTTCAACCCCAAAAGGCGGCAATCGATGAGTTTTCTGACCTGAATGCTGAAATCTGTTCTTTGTGAACCTTAAGCCAGCACCTAACAACAAAAACGCTTTCTACATTGGACTTCTCTGCAGGCAGGGAGTCTTAATAGAACGCCGATCTACAGACGCAGTCCAGTGCTACTGATGCCAAGAGTTTGGTCACATCAAAAACTATCGTCTGAAGACTATGCGATAGATGCGGAGAAAAACATTCGACAGAATCCCCCCAGTGCCAGGTTAACCGATCGAGCGGATACTTCTGTATAAATTGCCAAGGCATTTATTCGGCCAACTTTAAAGGCTGCCCGTGACGCATTAGCCAGACAGCGTAAGCCGGCAATCAATATCAGCCTGTTAAGCAAGCGGACAGTTGAAGCTTCCCCCTCCAGAAAAACGTGAGAAGATAATACATCCCTACTACATTTGTAGCTGGTCAAACCGCTTCATAGCTACCTTAAAACCATCAATAGATACCTAGATATCCAATCACGGACAGATTGCTAACAATCAGTCATTCGACTCACTGGGCAAATGGAGAAGGTTTTAGAATTAATTAACCAGTCGGCAGCAGCGCAACATTTGCTCATGCTCTTACTTGAACGAGTTCTAAATTGATGCTCCGCAAAGTTGCTCTCTGGAACGCGAATAGCCTTAGCAAATAATCCCAGGAGCTAAGGACTTTCCTCACAATAGACATTATGTTGATAGCTGAAATTTATATATGTGTTGGAGCACAATTATTATCTCTCGACATTGTCGTAGCACAGCGAGTTTCGGTTGCACACTCTGAAGATCTACATACAACTGACAACGCGTCGTTACTTCTTCTTTTTGTGCTTACCACCGAACCACACTCGGCGTCAGCGACACTACGCTGTCGCCCCGCTAAAACGGTACTTCTTAAAGCGACAACATACAGACAACCAATCACAGTACAATTAAAGGCTGAGTAATATTACCATAATGATGAAATTAGTCTTCTGGTGAAATTCCCGAGACTGTATACACTCATACACGCATCCCAACACACTCTTAGTGTGGGCCAAAACGGCCATCCTGACCATTACACGACCTCGTGCAATTTTACCAAAAATGCTTTGTTACCATTCTACCAACTTATTTATTTAAGTTTATTCAAATATAATCCCTAATTTTTCATCTAAACTCATAATTTCCATTAACAAATTACATCTCCATATTTATGTATCTTTCTTAACTAATACAAATTCTTTTTCCTTAACACAGCTCATTTTTACACTGTCATTAACCACACGGGCTTTACATTATAATATTGAATGTGCCACACACCATGATCAAAACAATTGTTTTGCACTTGTGCTTACATTATTATAACAAATTTCATTATAAGCCCTAAAGGCAGTTGTACTGCCTTTTTTTTACAGTTTCTATTTATATAATATCATTACTGTCTCTTTCAACAGTGTCTTTATCAACTATTTCATCACTGTCTCTTTCAACAGTGTGTGTTTCAATTACATTATTTAAATCCTTATCCCACTTTTAAAAATTAGCTAGTATTTGCCCATTTGGCATTTTTCTTATGTCATCATGAGCACACTTATATTTTCTATTATTTTTCAAAGACCTGACCATATATCTATCTTCCCCTAACAATTCAGTTATATGAAACGGCCCCCTAAACTTTGGACTTAACTTTGTTTGATTCCTTTCTTTATTTTTTAACAACACGAAATCTCCAACCTTGCATCCAACAACTTTGGCTTTGTTTTTATCAAATTGCACCTTGTTATATGCTGCTGCAGCTGAAATATTTTGACCTGCTCGTGCTCTTACTTGTACCATATCACAGGGTGGAAGCAACCCCAACGGGGCAACTTTGCCGATAAGCAATTATAAGAGGCTTGGCTTCGTCACTCGACTAACCGTACAGTTCAAAGCTAATTGAACTTCTCCTAATGTATTTTGCCAAGATCGACTGCTAGTTTCAACGGAAGTAATAAGTTCTTTAAAGTGCTCATAATGCGATCAACTTGTCCATTTGCTCTACTTGCACCTGACGCAATCAAATGCAAATTAATTTTTTTTTTGCGAACAAAACTCTCTTAATCTAGTGCTGGCGAAACATCTGCCCTGATCCATTATCATGCGATTTGGTACTCCAAACAAAGATATAGCAGACTTGACAGCGTTTACGCAATTTTCAGCATCAATTTAAGCTTGTGGGTTAAATAAACAAATTTAGTAAAGGAGTCCACCTGAACAATGATTTACTCCTTCTGATCAGACTTGCCACTCAATTTTCCAATTATGTAAATGATGTGCCAAGGTGTATTTACTTTTGGTATTGGATGAAGACTAACTTGAACTTTACCCGAAGAAGACTTTGACATTTAATGCAGTTCTCAACAAACTTCCGAATATACTTGAACATGTTATCGAATAATAATAATAATAGTCTAACGTCTTCTCCCATCCCAAGTACATGAGTGTCTCGTGGATTTGGTTTATTACGGACCATCTAAATGAACGAGAAACAATTGATAATAGAACAAGTTCTACCATTTCGCTGAATTTTTCGATATAATATTCCTGCCCTCAACTCGTAAGTTTTTGCAATGTCCTCAGCAAGAGAATTTTCTTTCAATTTATTAACAATTTTAACTATTTCAGAATCTTGGCGCTGTTCGGCCAAAAGCCAATTGTCAAATTTACTCGTTTTTCAGGAATTTGGCAAGTCAATTCTCCTGAAGGCAGATTTCTTGAAAAGAAGTTAATATGAGACATTCGTTTACCTTCTCTATATTGTATGTCAAATGTAAAAGACTGTAAATACGCCCACCATCTTTTCACCCTGGTAGTTTAGTTCTTAATGCTTTAAGTGAGTTACAATCAGTGAAGATAACAAAATTTCTATCGAATAAATAATGTCGAAAATGTTTTATAGACAAAACAACAGCAAGAGTTTCTAATTCATGAGAATGATACCGTGATTCAGCAGGAGAAGCAGCCTTACTAAAATATTCAATGACATCAGACTTGTTCTTGATTTTGTGTAACAAGATGGCACCGTATCCACGAGAACTTGCATCGGTATGCAACTCAATAGGATGTTTCGGGTCAAAAATTACTAAGACTGGATTTTGTGTAAGGATAGAAATAACTTTTTGTCGTATTTTTCATGGTCCGATCTACAAATAAAATCATTTTTCTCCGAAGTCAAAAAATATAACGGTTTCATAAGAAAAGAAAATCCTTGCATAAATGGTCTAAAGTAAGACGCTAATCCAATAAATTGCCGTGAAGCAGAGACTGACTGAGGAAGTAGCAAGCTAGTTAACGCTGTAACTTTAAGCGAATTCTGACGGATTTCACCTGTACTAGCTTCGTATCCCAAATATTGATCTGTTGACTTAAGAAATGAATGAGAATGAGCTCCACATTTTGCTGCAGGAGCCACCATTTTGTCATCCATATAAACGACAACAAACGTATTTGCAAGGTCTCCAAGTGCTTGCATGACTGTGCGTTGAAAGACTGAAAGTGCATTCTTGAGCCCAAAAGGCATTGCCAAAAATTCATATTGTCCGTCTGGAGTGACAAATGCTGTACACTCTACTCCTCCTGCATGGGAATTTGATAACACCCACTTGCCATATCTAAACATGTAAAATATTTCGCCCCATAAAGTCTGGCTATCTGATCTAATATAAGGGGCAAGGGATATCTATCTGCGACTGTATTAGCATTTAATTCACAGTACTCAACACACAAACGATGAGTGCCGTCTTTTTTGTTAACCAACATTGTGAGACTTGCATAGGGTGAGCATCTTTGCTTTATGATCTTACATTCCAATAATTCATTTATCTTGTCTCCTACCAATTCTCTTTCATTTGGGCTAAGCCTATATGGTCTTCTTTGAATAATTTTTCTTGGGTCTAATAATTTAATTTTCAATTTACCCCAACTAACTCTAGTCAAAGAAATTCCATTAATAAAGGATGTTGAATATTTTTTCAATAAATCTGTATTTTATCTCTATCTTCTCCAACAAGCCAAGTATTTACATCACAATATTTCTCATTCTTTGAACAATAGTTTACAGTTTTTGATCTAATAATTTCGAATTTCCCCGGTGATATTATAACATTGAATGCAGGGGACAGTACTTCTCGACCAATAATAATATCAATCTTCAAATACTCATTGTCCAAAACATGAAACAATACTTCAATGGAATGTTGGTTAATTTTTACGTTGCTAATTATTTGCAATGTGCAACATAGGCCGCCACTACCAAAACCCTTCAACATCACCACTTTGTTAATTATTTTACCAACTAATTTAATACTTATCTTTTGTTTTATTTATGAACGTTCCGCTCCAGAGTCGAACGTTGTTATAAACGTCTCACCTTGATGAACAATCTCTCTTTCGGGCTTAACAACTTCGCAAAGCTCCACTCTTTTCATCTGGTGCATATCCTTGACCTTGTCTATATTGGACTTACTGCAATGTGTCGAAATATGGCCAAGCTCACCACACTTAAAGCAGGTTACATTCGCTTTTTGACGAACAAAAGAGAAATTTCTCAGCTTGAGCGCATCAGACGTGTTCTTTGTATTCGTCAAATTTTTATTTCTATTTTTGCATAATTGCCTACCCTATTTTGTGAAGCATACATATTAAAGTAATTTAACGTTATAAGATTTACTATTTTGTGCATATATGTACAAATATTTTATTTTAATTTAAACAAACGCGGCGTCAGTGCTGTGCTTTTGTTAGTGTCTGTTTTTGATTCCGGTTCGTTTGCTTTTCGTTTTGCCTAACATTCTCTTCGTGAGTGTGCTTGTTTGTGCATTGTTTACATTTGCACCGCGCTCTCGAAAATTTTTGTTTTTGATTTGATCGACAGCATTGTTTGTGTAAAAATCCGTCTTCTCGAGCATTTTGCTTGCGTGCTATTGTTTTTACTCATGCGCCGTTATTTTTGTTTGTCTGCTTTGCGTTTTGCACCGAAATAAGGTTCACCCAATAAATCATTTGTAATGTCGTGGTGCAATAAATCTTGCAATTTTAAGCAAGCAGAAGATTCTGCACCACCGCAATTTGTTAATTGCTGGTTGTGTGAGAACATTATTCATGCTTAATGTGCGGGCATTAATGGGCGTGAAACTGACACGAGTTCAAGCCTAAAAGCCGAAATCAGCAAATGGCTGTCATCTTTCCGGATACATCCTTACCCGCCTCGAACAGTGCACCCAAAAACTAATCACTTCCAATATTTTCCTAACATATCAGAATGTTAGAGGGCTTCTGTCCAAATTGAAAATACTCCATTTGAAAAGCATTTCTTTTCAATCAGATATTGTCGCATTCTCCGAAACTTGGTTAAGCTCAACAATATCTGATTGTGAAGTGCTTTCAAATTCCTTCTCTATATATAGACAAGATCGACCGACTTGGCGAGGTGGTGGGGTTTTAATTGCCGTTAAAACCTCGCTTATGTCGGATATTGTTCAACTTACAACGAGCACAAATGCTGAGTTTATTTCTGTAAAAGTCACTCTCGCATTTTGTTCGTTGTATATAACTTGTTCTTATATTCCTCCCACTTCCAACATTGAAACTTATATGCAGCACCAATCCTGCATAAATAAAGTTTCCACTCATGTCCGTAAAATTGACCTATTCGTTGAATTGGGAGATTTTAACATCCCAAACATTTCGTGGTCATCTTTTACATCCTCGAATTACCTTATTCTTTCACCCCAGCATGATGGCATGCTTGCCCCTTCGTTGTTTCAGATCAATTCGATTTCTAATCTATCTAAAAGAAATCTTGATCTTATCTCGATCAACGATAACCTTAATGTAAATGTCTCTAGGACCTCCCTTCTGTCTGTCCCAGAAGATATGTATCACGCTACATTAGAAGTTATTTTATGTGATTGCAAATCTTCCAATTTGCATTCACCACCCTTTTATAATCCCCGCCGTTGTTTTCGTAGAGGAAACTACGCTTTATTAAATGAGCTTATTTATAAAACCGATTGGTCAATTCTGTATGACGCGGTTGACATAAAAATTGCTGTTAACTTTTTTTTATAAAACTTTGAATTCAGTTGTAGATATGTGTATTCCAAATAGCATCCCCTTGACCAATTTTTCTAAACCACCATGGCTCACTAGAAGACTGCTAAGCTTACAAAATATTAAATCAAAATGTTTTAAACAGTTGACTTGTCGAAATACCTCTTAGCCAAGTCGAACTTTTTTATTCTTATTTCTCAGTGTTATTAGAATTATCTTGCACGTTGCAAAAGGCAATTTGTTCAGGACCCTAACCAATTCTTTAACTTTGTTAAGTTAAAGAGAAAGTCTTCTGGCGTGCCTTCCTCTTTCTTTCTTTAGACTAAAAAAGCAAGCAATAACTCCGCTTCCTCGGACCTCTTTGCAAACTTTTCCAATCAACTTATTCTTGTGTTCCCTATAACAAAGTTTCATCCAACTCTATCATTGTTCCCACAATATCATACTTTTCTCTTCTTTCCTCTATAAATTCCTTAAAAACCTCCTACTCTGCTGGGCCAGACAATATTCCAAGTTGTCTTT
>SCDZ01001152.1:0-13338 GCA_004143845.1 Drosophila lacertosa | reverse complement strand
AAAGTGTTAGTGGACTAATACTTCTTTGTTTGTTATTTTAGAGAGTGGAAATATTGGGGGAGTAGATTCTGAGCGTGGAGTTATTTCAATAACGTCACTATATATATGTAAGTTCGTAGCTAGAGACACTTTTTTGTAAGCGCGAGTGCTAATAACTAATTGTTCGATTAAGCGATAAAGAAATCACGTCGGGGTCACCAATGTTTAGTTAATAAGCTTTTTTATTAGCTGTTGCAATAAGAACAAAAGTATATTTCGAATTTAAAGTTTTTATTTGTTGTTGCTATGCACGATGCAGCTGACGAGACGATAGCGAAACTGAATAATAATCAAAAGGGCATGAGGACCGAAAACCGACGATCATACTATTGCAGCTGGATTTCCTCAAGGTAGCGCACTTGGGCCAACACTATACGTACTCTGTACAGCAGATATCGCAACAAGCATACGACTAACAACATCTACCTTTGCTGACAATACAGCTATTCTCAGCCGCTCCGAATGCACAATACAAGCATCTGCGCAACTAGCTCTCCATCTGCTCGACCTAGAAAAATGGTTATCTGATTGGCGTATAAAAGTAAACGAACAAAAATGCAAGCACGTTACGTTTACTCTGAACAGGCAACATTACCCAACGCTTACATTAAACAACTCCGCATTCCCGCAAGGAAACGAAGTGACGTATCTGGAAGTCCACCTCGACAGAAGACTCACATGGTGCAGGCAGATCGAAGCTAAGAGAACACATATAAGACTGAAAGCCAATAGCCTCCATTGGCTTATTAACGCTGGCTCGCCTCATAGTCTAGACCACAAGGTTCTGCTGTACAATTCCGTGCTAAAACTTATCTAGACCAATGGCTGTCACTATAATATCAATATTACTATTGCTGGCATTTCTCTCAATATTGAAAATATACAAAGAGCTCAGTCAAAGATCTTGAGAGCCATCACCGGGGCACAATGGTACGATCGAAACGCCAACATACAAAGAGACTTAAAAATTCAACCAGTGAGAGATGTTTTAGCAGAACATAAAGAAAAGTAATAATAAAAGCAAAGTATTAAAAATATAAAAAAAATAAATAAAAAAGTTAGTTATTTGATATTGATGAGAAACTGAGACTGTACATAATAATTTGATTATGCGCAATGTGTGGCTGACTGACAATTTAGAGAAAGGCTGTGATATAAGGAGGCTCCCCTTTTCAGTTTTTTGTGACGGTGTGGGCAGACAGTGACAACAATAAAACACCAAAAAATTATTAAGCTTTAAACACTTTAAGTACGAAAAAAACATCTCTTATTGAACAGCTTATATGTGTTATGGAGACTACATACGTATTTCAATCTAAAACATTTCTCTGGTCTGCAATAAGCATTGATTGGACTAAGAATTTAGTAGCATCGTTGCTCACATACCCAAACAAGGTTTTTTTTATTTATTTATGAAAGATATTGACTTAACGAGTGTCAGGTCAATTAATAATTAATAAAAGCCTAAAGAAATATAAGAATGTCTGATAATTCGTCACGATGATGGTATTCTATTTTCCGGTCCGGCCAGCAATGCACCGTATGATGAAAGTTTGTCATCTTTATGGCCGCCCCGAACTACTGAAGTAATAGTCATTTTTTTAAGAAAGTATAACAAAATGTGTGTGTGCTGAACTGACTATTTTGACTGCCTTTTTAGAATATCCAAAGCTGCCGATGACTAAAATAGAGAATTGGGCAAAGATCTTATGGAAAGAAAAATTATAAGCCCAACAGCACTACAATTTTCCTGCTGGCTTCAATGACCCTTGATAATATATTCACAGCTTAATAACCAGAAAACGCACAAGATAAGAGGAACTTACAGAAAATGCCGATTACTGTGTATGAAAAACAGAACGGTATTGGTAAGTGCGTAGGTAGTGCGATGCCTTTCGCAATAAAACGCAATAAAGCAAGATGAGAAAAAGAATCGTTTGTGCTTTGGCTTCCTTCCTAAAGGGCGTGCTAAACCTTTGCTAGAAATTACACAATCTTAACTTTAAAAAAGAATCTCCAAACCAAATTGAAGACAGATAGTAAAGGAAAATAATATCATCACGACAATAGTAATAGTAGGTGAGCTGACCCAGAACTTAGAGAATACAAGATCTTAACGACGTTGAAATGAATTGGAGGTAAATCAACAATGAAAATGACTCAACAAATGAATTTGGAAATTGCGTCTTCTAAACCCACAAAACATGAAAAATATAAAAATTATTAAGAAACTACTGCTGCCAAGCCAAAGTTTAAGCCTGGCTGAGTTTCGTAAACATTATACTTTTGTACGATTGGCTGATAGAGAATTACAACCTTTAATGACAGCCTTGCCAGAAATGCTAATAGATATGCCTAATTTTCATTCAATACCCAATAGAGAGACATTTTTTGTGCCATACGCTTTGGAATGCATGTTTTAGGAATGAAGTAAAACATCTCAAGAAAAGAGATGCGTTGCACTGCATGACAGTAAGAGCTTTGCATCTCGAGTTGGCAAAGGATTTATTGTCGGATGCAGCAGTTATGTGTTTAAGATATTTTTATTGTAAGAAAGGCGTCCCAAAAACCATCAGGCAGGATACAATTTTTTTGGTGCGAGCAATGAACCATGGATTGACATAATAGATACAATGGCAAAGGAGAAGGTAGGCGCGCTATTAAGTGGGTACTCAAAAGAATACAATATTAGAAGTCCTAGACGTGAATGGTTAATCTGAGACGCCGTCTCTATTTACAGTGGCCGATATATTATTAATTTAGCATAGCATGAAAAATTTAACAGTTTTTCTCAATTGGCTTAATTGTTTTGTTATATTGGATACATACGTTGGGAATCGACAGATAATATTACAATTGTATAAAGCTTTAATGAAATGGGTTATTTATATTTACATATCCTATATTCATATAGCTAACATGACCATCTTAATCTAACCCAACAAAAAGTATAGGCTAAATGTATATTTTTTATTCTTTAGAATGGATTTAATAATTCTGTTATTATATACAACAATTAAATTAAACATATAGGCCAACTTTCGAATTCAACTTAGTCTATTGATAAGGTAATGCTAAATTATTATTTCTATTTATTAATTTAAAGATAAATTTTCAAAAACCTTGTGGCAAGATCAATTGGTTAATGGTGGTTGAGCCGTCTTCTCGTATGCCTTTTCTTGTTGTGCGCAACCTTATTGCGTAATTGTAATTGTAATTGTATATTTCATTCCCCATGTATTTATGGTGCGTTCTGTTGTAGCACGTGCAAGAACTTTATGATTGAATACAAATTTATATAGCTCGCTTATTAATAAGCGACTGCATCTATTGAGATGCGTGTTATTGAACATTCTGCTGAGGGGTGGGATGGTAGCAAGTGCATGATTACGTTGAATATTAATTGTAGTCCACGCAAGGACCTTTTTTATTATTACTATTGCGTTGGCCAATCACCAATTCGCTGTTAATTATATTTTATTAATAATAAAATTTTTGATTATAGTGATTTGTTTGTATATTCTGCGAAGGGACATTAAAGGGCTTGTGTTTCTCATAAAATTTTCGTATTCCATATTTAATTTAAATTAATATAATTAAAAATGCCACTTCTAATGAACTGGGTCCAGATACATGATACACATTAAGCATATGTAATTCCATATGTCACTTCATAATTTTTCGATTTTCTTTGTATGGTAAAATGCTACTGTTCCTAATGGACCTGAAACTTTTTTTTGGGATCACACTCCGAATATGGCGAAGAAATGTTAATGTTGTCTTCTGAATTGATTTTATGATAAGGTATTAATAATTTATCAACAGTCCTTCCATTGCAATCTGATCTAATAAATTATTATCCCTAATTCAGGAAAGTCTATCTATGCAGTGAACTCTTATTTTGGCGTTTCGTGAAGAGTTAAAAAGCCAACTACTCCTGCTTTCCAACTACTCTTAGATCAACTTTTTTCCCTTATTCGCTTGTTGGACTACCATTTTCGACATATGTATGTTTAATGTAGATACAGATTCGGCGTTTTTTTATCGAGGGTCTTACGTGGGTGAATTTTTTTTAAGGTGTATATTTTTTGTTTAACGTATCGAGGGTCTTACAAACACGTTTTCACTCATATTTTTACTTAAATTTGTCGTTGAACTCAAATTTATAAAGTGCGTCGTTTTTTCAGTGTTCGGCCTTTGTAAATACGGCAGACTGGTGACCGGTGATGTTCAGGAGCGTTGTGGTACAGTTTCCGGCTGATAAGATTTTGGTGCCACCGTCAGCGATGATATTGCTTTCAGCGAAATTAAGTACTTTTGCATTATGTTAAACAGGAAATAAAGTTACTTTTTGCATACTAAGCTAGGATCGGGATACTTAATTATAAAGTGTACAAAATTATGATCTTTTAAAACGGTAAGATATGCTACTTCCATTAAATCTGTTATTATTACTATGGTAGAGCGCTCATTAAATAATTCCTTCAAGTCTTTTAAATTAAGAATAACAGGGTTGATAATTTGAATATTTGCGAGTGTGATTGATAATATCACCGTTTAAAGGTAAGAAATAAAATTCTATCCCTTGTAAGCAATGTATTGAAAAGGTGGCCAGTGTTGATCTGTTTCTGTTTTTCAAATTTTACAACGCTATTTACGATTTCTGTCAAATTATTGATCTGTTCTTATGCTTGAGTATTTATAATTGCTTGCCTATTTATTGATTCAATTAACTTTAGCTGGTTGAATTTAAGCTTTTCAAAATCTTAAAAATCGGGAGTTTGGCGGTTGTTATGGCTATGAAGAGTAGCAAAGTCAAAAACCTTAATGAAGAATTAAATTGAATTAGAAATGAAATAAACTTATCTATTGTAAATTCTTCGTACAAGGGCTTAAGTTTGTTACCATATATTGTAATTGTTTTCATAAGTTCTTTGTCGCCTACTTTAAAGGTTCTGTTTCGTCTAGTCCCGTTTTGTCTTTGTAGTTGCAATTCTGAAGCCTTTTAAATTTTTTGACTTATTTCCGTTATGAATTCTGGTGAAGATGCATGTATTATGTTGATTTTTTTTTACCTGTAGTTGAATGTATTGACTTGTTATATTCTATGGTTGCTCGAGGTATTACCTCTACTGTGTTATTGTAGTGTTTTTCTAATTTTAGGCACCTAGCGACTTCTGCGAAAGTGCTGTGAAATCTCTATGGTTGCCCATTTGACGTAATATGGCGGGGCGGGGAGTTTACAATGTGAATATCAAAATTATTTAGAACTAATTTTATCATACCTAAGGTTCGTTATCAGAAAATACGATTTTGATATGTGGATAAAAGATCATAAGTTGCAATATTTTTGGTTCGATATCAGTTATTGTTCGGGAAGCTATGGGTTCGGTAATAGCGAAGTTAGAAAATTATATTATTAAATAGGTGTTTCACCAATAACGTATGTTTGAGGGTGCCGGACGTGCTCTGTGATAAATTTTACAATTTGCGACTATTTTTTCGTCTGGAGTGTTTATATGCTATTTTCCTGAGCTGCTCTGTAGGCCCTGTTTTGCATTAGATTTTCTATTTCAGAAAGCATATAATGTGCCTTGTTTTTGATCGAACATAAATATAGATCTTACTGAAGGGGCTGCGCTTTCTTTGATAATTATCTGATAAAGAAAGACATTTATTGGTTTATCAGTGGACTCGATGGCGTACGTTAATGACAGCTCGCTATATAAGGTAGCTAAGTCGGATGGTGTGTTTTCTTCAAAGGCATGCAAGCTGTGTCGCGATAAGGCCCCGATATTCCCTGGTTTATAATAAGTTTAAGCGTTATGCTCGTTAATTAAGGCTTTCATCTTTTTATTTTCGCGTTGGTATTTCTATTGGAAACTGCGAATGTAAGAGGTTGATGGTCGGCATAGATATTTAAGTTTTTTACTCCGTAGAGATAATTTCTCAAATCTTCAATAGCCACACTATCACTAGTAGTTCACGCTAATTTTTATCGTTATCACTAAGAGTTCTGAAAATCATAGTGATTGGCTTGTCGTTTTGAGATAAAACTGCTCCTAATCGGAAAGGTGGCGCATCTGTTGTTAAGTCGAACGGTTTTAAATAAGTAACATGAAGTCTTTAGAAACGAGAATAATTTTTAGCTTTTCAAAGGTCAGGTATGTCATTAGGCTCACTGTTATCTTTTTTGATTGCCTGGCGCTAACCTTGCCGTTGTCTCCTTTTAATATTTTCGTTAGCGGCTTGTCTATAGATGAAAAATTTTTGATAAAACATCTATAATAGCTTGACAGTCCCAAAAATGATCTGACATGGAACAATGTAGTGGGCTCTTCAAACTTGTTAATTGCGTCAATTTTGCTGGGGTTTGTCGTAATACCGCCCCAAGAACCACGAATCCAAGATACTTAACTTTTTCTTTGCGTCGCTAAGCCTGTCCAATGCCCATGCGATGTGCCTCACAAGATCTTCCATGTTTTCAAAAAAGATGATAACATCATCTACATAAACATAGCATGATTTTGCAATTTGTTCCCGAAGTACATCGTCGATAGCCCTCTTGAAAATACTACGAGCATTTTTCAAACCAAAGGGAAGACTGCAGAACTCATACTTTCCGCTTGCTACAGAGAAAGTTTTTTGTCGGTCTTTTTCTGCAAGTAATATTCGGTGAAATCCCGATTTTAAGTCAAATGTCGTAAAGTACTTAAGCTTACCTGTTTTTCTGGTTTCCCAGTTCGTCTACTCCTTTCTAGTCTACTACCCACACTGGGTTATTGTACGGTAATCTAGATGGCCCGATTATGTTGTCTATTAATAAATTGTCGTTTTCATCATTTACGAATTCGGCAACCCCTTATAAGGAAGCGCTTTATAAGGGTCGGTAAGACGCGAGTCCTCTCTCCTATCATTTCTTTGAATTCACTTTGGGTTTGTATGGATTCTACCTCTGTAAAGTTCTCGTTTGCGCAATTTAAAAACATTATTATCTTAGATCCGGATTTCGTTTTAGGGATTTTACCCTTAAATTTTAATGTGGCATTTACTCGTTCGTTCTACGAACGGTAACATTAGCTATTTCTAAAAAATTGATTTCGTCATAATCTTGTTGGTCACTAATGTTGGTTGTCACCGATTCTGCGACGTTTTGATATTCTAATATTTCTTGAATGGGTGAGCCACCTTGCATGAGATTGTCAATTCTCTGCTGTTTGGGTCCTGTACACCCAACAGTGCCACTATTTGCCCTTTTCTGCGTTGGATTTGAGGATGATGTATGATTGGGAACATTTTGATCCATTTAGTTTGTATGCTGTCGGGATGAGTTGTTTAGTTCATCAGTTGCGGTGGTTCTTGTTTCATGGGTTGGCTGTTGTTGTCAGGGAGTGGCTTCTTTTGATGTCGTTGCTCATTTCGTTGAGCTCTGCGTAGTCATTTCTAAATTGAAAGCGCTCATAGTTAGACTCAAGCTCTTGAGCCAAAACCAGTGCTGATGGCAGGTGGACGTGCCGAAAATAGAACGTAGCTTAGAGATTTTTCGTGCCTGAAGTGAATACTCATAGTGCGTATTTTCCGTATTTTTCGTTGAGTGAGGCAGCCAATATGCCGTCGTACGTAATGATTCTTTTATTAATGTGAAGGGTCTGTTTTCGCTCAATCTCTTCATAATATTGTGTTATCGTCAAATTTCCTTGACGCAGAGTCGGGAACTCATGTTCAATTAAATTAAGTCTGTTGATTATAGCTTTGAAATTCAATGGCGTGTTGTACGATGACAGCACCATATCGGCGGGCCTTTAATTTTGTTTCTAATAATGCCAAGTGCCAAGTACCATCATATTTTTCAAAAATTTTGTAAGCCGTATGTGCGGCTTTGTGCCATGGTATATTTCATGTTTTCCTTCACTGTCTTTACAATATCTAACGTCTCGTCACACCTTACGCCAGGTGTTTTTTCTGCGTCTTGAAAAACTTTAACTTCTGGTGCGCTGAATGTTGTGTTAGTATTCTATATATATATATTCTATATCTTTTAACTTTTGTTCAAAAGCTTGAGCCTGAGTTGTGAGTACTGCATGAACTGCAGCCTCAATTGAAATTTTAATGTCGGAACTATTGAATGACATTTTGGTTGTTGCGTTTTGAGAAGACCAGCAAGCCGTACACTAACTCCTCTAACTCACTATCACTCATAAGATATTGAAAAAACATTTATTTAAGGGTTAAAAATTTTCATAATGATTCACTTTATATTTGTTTATATGAGTTTATTATTTTGAACTCTTTATTAGTTAGATAAGCATACATCCTACATGTTTTATTTTTTTGTTTTATAAATTTTATTTATAAGTGTTTGTGGAAGTGACCGCCCTTCACTGTGTGCGTTGATTTTTATTCTCTGATTGTTATTCTTCGTTGCTTCGACGATGTTGATGATTGTTTAAGTTGTGCCCGAATAAATTTATTAGATTGTCCGAGGGTCTTACCGTCCGATTTACTTAATTTATTTTGGACATATATATTTTCATTGATAAAAATATAAAGTTGGAATTCCTTGCAGTTTCGACGATGTTGATGATTATTTAAGTTGTGTCAGAAAAAATTTTTAAGATCTCCCGAGGGTCTTACGGTCCGATTTATTTAATTTATTTTGGTTTTATATATTTTCTATGAGAAAAATATAAAATTGAGCTACATATATTTAGTTTTTCGCGGTTAGGCGCCAATTAATGATATAGTTGTTGTGTTATATTGTTATTTTTATTCGGCAACTATTTTTGTTTACCGCTTCATATAAACTGAACTTAGTATAACTTAAAGCTATAACACCACCATTCTCCACTAGAGACCACTGGAAATAGGCCGCCGGAAGTCCTTGTTTCTTTTTACGTCAATTTGACTTTGCAGGGTTGTAGCCCCAAAATCGTTTAATTTAATTAGAGTACAAGTATCAAGCACATTCATCCAACACTGTCAGCTGTCACACCTTTAGAGTTGTTTGTGTTAACTTGTATTCTTTTCGTTAGTAACACACTGGTGAGTACAGACTTAATTAAGATATTGATGCTTTCGCTTTCTGTTCGTAAATTAATCTGTTTGTAAGACTGCAGCGTTCAGTTGGCGACCCAAATTGCTATCTATCTTTAAGTAGGGGCACAATGGATGTTTACAATCTTCACATCTCCCAAGTGCTTTATCATATTTAGATTACATACTTTGTTTATCACCATATTATATTATATTATAGTATGCTAGTTTGATTTAATCATGTTTGAACAATGAATCTATTCTTAATGAATATACTATATATTACCTCAGTATCTGCTCTTTTTCCTGGTAAAACTTATGTTTTTAATAAGCTATTTTTTATTAAAGTCCGAGCTTATTTCCTCGATAGTTCATTTAAGAATACTTGCTATAGTATCTACCACGAAAGTTTGTTTTTTATTTAATTTATTATTAACACATTTAATAAAAAACTGTGCTGTTCTATATTTTCTCCACTATCCATATATTGATTCTTTCAGTCATTTAGTCATTAATACTCCAAACTTTAATATTCAAGATCTTTCCCTAGTATTAGTTAACTGTTCAGCTAATTCTGAATTTGAACTTTCTTAAACTCCTCGTAATTGAACTTGGCATTGTTATTGATATACCTTTACTTTATCAACTTTAACAATATTGTTATTACCTTTGTGGACTTCTTCAGTTTTCCCCAAAGGGCATCTAGCCGGGTGACAACTTTCAATTTTATTAGTACCCTACTATTATTCTTTTTAAATTATATTTAACTGATATTACCCCAGCTTCCCAGATACCTCCGATGTGAGATATACTGCCTTCTAAGTGCAGCTGTGTCACTGACAACATCCAGGTGTATTGCCATACATAAAAATACTGCTATGTATCCTGCTTGTATATTGCTTGTCTATACCTTTCAAGATTTCCCATTATTTGTTATGCAGTATTTTGATGGTAGCTCACACAAGTTACACAGTCTTGCAGAAGTTCCCCAAGAAGACATATCTGCCGGATTCTCTTTAGATTTTACGTGATTCCATTCAATTTCTCCAATTTTTTATCTGATGTCTGTTGATGACTTTGTCTTTTTAAGTTTTTTCTTAGCATTTGCTTTGCTTTTGCTGGAAATTATCATAACTGAATTTTCTACTTTATACTACCACTGCATCTGTTTTTTCGGATCCGCCAGCTTAGCCATGACGCTCCACTGGAAGAATAGGCAGCGTTCCCTAACCCATCTTGCTAATTTTCTAATTTTCTAAATTTAAGCCAGATTTTTTTGGATAATTTAAGTTCATTTACTTTCTTAATCGACAATAATTTTATTTCATATTGGGCAAAATACTTCAACTGTGCAGTTTTTATTGCTAGAGTTTTTTTTGGAACAAAACGAAATAAACCGCAACTTCACATATTCCATTACATCAGAAAATATTTGAATTTTCTTTAACACCGCGGAAACTGTTAACAAGTGAGCAATTATGCCCACGTTATGTGAATTTTAGATAATTAAACTTTAGAAAAGATGTAAGATCCTCTCTGTTTGAATAATTTCCAAAAATAGTTTCTGAAATAGGTCCCATTCTTTTGAGTCACTATAAAATATGGGAATCCTGAGAAGGTCGTCCTTTTTTTTCTTCACAGATGCTATTTCATTTTACTCAAAAGATTAATTTCGAAGGCACTCATTATAATTTGTACTGTAGACTTCAGCAAATTTAATATTTGTACTATATATCTTTTTAAAATATTTATTATTTTCGGGTCAACTTTTTCATCACATATTCAACTTTCTGTTTATGATATCTTCATACTTTCTTAATCGTTCACTTGACCTCGTTTACAAATTGTTCTAAATTAAAATTTTCCTTACCTGTTTAATTTCTACCACCAGTACAACTGGATTTTTACTTGATTCCAAAGATTTGTTGCTTCCAAGTTGAAGTTTTTAGAGCCTACATTTGAGTACTTTCTTTAAGTCTTGTAAGCGTCAACAATGTCTGCTCAAAGTCCAATCTTAAGCAGTTGTTTAAGCATTAACATAGTTATAAAAAATATTATATAGTGATAAACAATGTATGTAACTTAAGTAAAGATAGATAGCACAGTAAGACCAAAAGGTCACATAAGTGAGACCATATCGCATTTCAATAGATAGCAAATATCAATAGATAAGGTAATAATATGGATTGAAAATATGTTTGTTCCAAGGTATAAAAGCGCTGGGTCAGATCAATAAAGAAGCAGTTACGAAGAAAACACGAGAATGTTTAGAACGTCCGTGCACATTAATGAGTGGAAAAGGAAACTAGTACATACAGCAGCTGATTTGCTGACAATCGATTTTGCCACGTCTCCACTTAAGTTGTTACTTAGCCAACGATTGTGTTGATTTCACTATCCGTAGCTGCCTTAACCTTCCCTATCAACTTGAACTACTTTGTTAGCTTTCTGTACTTATATATGACAATAATTTTTCTCAATAATTAATAGTATATAAATAAAATAATAAATTGCTCATGTCGTTTTTGTATATGTTGTTGTCGCTAATGTTGCGTTGCAGCAGTTATTTTTATTGCTGTTGTTGTAGATGTTTTCATGTCGCTGTTCTATTTCCTAACAAAACACCTCACGGTTGACGATTTTTATTGATGCCAAGCCAAGATGCTTAGGGTAGTTTTTCTTTTGTGAACACAGTAATAATTATTGAAGGTTTTGGGTGTCAGTGTCTTTTTATTTTATACTCAGTCTCTTACTTTGGGTAGGGAGGAACAAAAGTTGTTTATTTTGCAACCTTCAAATGACTATACCGCAGACTTAAAAGTGCTGGTTTTAGCTCTGTGTCTCTTGCCTTGTGCGTGGTGTTGTAGCACATATAATAGCTTTATGGTTGTATTTAAATTCTATTGCTCCCTTGTGAATGAACGGATGTATTTATTGCGATGTGAGTTTAATTTCGAAGAATTATTATAATTATTATGATTTTGATTATTTCTATTATAATTACTGTTATTATTATTATTAGTATGAGATTGAGGGTGCTAACTGTATGTTAAGATGCCTAATTGGATTTAACTTGGCACAGCCCTGCACGATTCATGCAGACACACCCGAAATTTCCAATTCACCCCATACACGCGGAGGCTCCGGAAACAGCTCCATTTATCATCCGACAGAGTACTTGCTAAGATGAAAAGGCGTTCTGTCTGAGTCTAACACACGTCTGTCCCGAACTGAGTGGCTTTCTCTTTAACGTGTGTTCCATATTGGACGGCTATCTATGATTTGATCGCTGATTACAAGAGGAGTCCAACAATTGAGTAACCAGATTGCAACCCCAAGAAAATGGCTGCTAGGCTATTATTACAGCCACCACCACCTTTTTAAAACTTGTCGAGTCTTTAAGTACGTTCAAATCACATAAGTGTTGAATTGGTGGTATGGGTGCGGTTGAGTGGACTTCCGCCTAATGTCCGTCGTGGCTCTGAACAAATGCATCAAGCCTTTTATCATCCCTAGCGTGGACCTTCTTGCTTGCAAAGGGATCCATAGGGACATACCGGCGGACTGCACGCCAGCCCGAAAAGTGACGAACATGCAAGCGGAAGTTCTGGACTACCTGAACCCTAACAACAGCTGTTGAAGCGTTACCAGAAAAGCAAACTCCTGCGTTGATCCAAAACAAGGTGTCCATAGTGGATGTATTGAGAGTGGTACTCAAAAATATGAAGCCCGAAGACACGGAGAGTGCAATACGGTCCATTTGAAATCCGGGACAGGGGATATGCTCCTAGAGTTGACCAAAGGAAGCAATACACAAACATTATGCGAAAATATCAAAGACACCCTCAAGGAGAAGTCATCGATCAAGGCCATAAAGCCGCCGACCAAAGTTGAAATTCGGGACCAAGATATCCTAACAGATCAGGAAGAAGTTGCATATGCAATCAAGGCGGCGATAGGCGACTCGAGTGGGGAGTTTCAAGTGCAACTGACAAGGGTTAATAGCTCGGAGCAGAAGAGAGCTTATGTTACTATGTCAATGTATGACGCTGCCAAAGTACTTATGGAGCAACAAATTAAAGTGGGATGGACAGATGGAGAGCCAGTTTCGGGAAGGCTAAAAAATAATTATACTGCCGGCAAATCTACATCGAAGCCGCGCAGTGCATGCTTTGCTGTCTCAAATTGTTTTGGAACTGAAAGCTGTTTTGGTCTTAATCAAGGATCAGTATACATCAATCAAACCGTAATCTGGCTGGAAGACGA
>SCDZ01001151.1:0-13341 GCA_004143845.1 Drosophila lacertosa | reverse complement strand
AGTTACTTCTGCGGGCGTTACATCAGGCTCAATGCCCTTTAATACGACTTGCAGTCCCTTACTGCTTTTCAGTTGGTACGTGTAGAAGTTCTTTTTGGTCTCGCTTAAATACTTCGATAGAACTCTAAAATTATTTTCAGACTTCGTTTGAATATTGGTTTCATGTATGCTGCCTTTGACGAGGGGAATTATGTGGAAATTGTCCGTACCAATAAGCTCTATTATTTTGTTCACAAGAGCACTGGAGCTCTTCTCTCTGATATAAATAGGGGGCGGCTTTGGCTTCCTTTCCTCAGCTACTGAAGGCAGATCGTCAGAGTTGTCTGCTAGAATTCCAAATCTATTAATCCTGGAGGGCTTTTCGCTCGTAACTAGGCTGGAATTACCCCGGGTAATTTTTGGCTAAGAGTTTAGAGGGCTCGACATTGTTTTGATTTGAATATAGCGATCCATTCCAATCTGCACAGTTTTCCTAGTTTATTCATTTTTTATACGTTATTCAGATGACAGCGCGGCGGTCGATGCAATAGATTTGGAATGGTTTGTTTTGACCGATAACTCATGGATAACGTATTTTGCAGTCGACGGAATAGAGCGAGCAGTCGATACTGTCGCAGTTGTTGTTGTAGTTACTGTTGCGGTAGTTAAAGAAAGCAGGTCTCTTTGTTCAGTGCGCTTTGAACCGAAGTTGTAGACGGTATTGACGGAGAGCAAGAACGCGAGTTACATAGACCACCCTACCCTGTCTCTGTGCCCCCGTCGTTTTCTGCCACTGGACAAATGCAAAAAGTGTATAAGGCTCACGCATCGATTGTGGACATGCTCTCGCCACTGAATTGGAAACACGCATTTTTTCTCTTACTGAAGACGTTGCGGCGTGGAAGGAACTGGAAGAAACTGAGAATTCGCTGACTCTCCCTCTTTGACCGCGTCCAACTGGTAACTCGCGCGGTCTGGCTTGATATGTGCTAGAGTTCGTTTGCCGGGTTGGGTGTGATTGACAGCAGCCGATCTGAATTTGCACAAATTTCGGTTGGCGCGGCGACAAAAGAGAAATACGCGTTAGTTCGTTTGCAAAGCTCAATCAGATAACGTGATAGTAACGTAACGTGATACATATCTTCAGGATAAACAAATGGGAGGTCCTAGAAACATTCACATTAAGGTGATCGTTGATAAAGATAGGATCAAGATTTCCAAGAGTTAGATTAGAAATTGAATTAATCTGAAACAACGAAATGTCAAGCATGCCATCTAAAAGTCATCCTGGGCTGAAGGAATAAGGTAATTTGAAGAGGCAAAAAAATTACTGTGAAATGTGTGGAATATTAAATGTACCCACCACAACAAATAGGTCATTATCACGGACATTGGTAGGTACTACATTTATGCAGGATAGGTGCTGCATATTAGTTTTAATGTTAGAATGGAGCTCGGGAGAGATATATTAACCAGATAAATACAACGAGCAAGATGCGGGAGTAACTTTTACAAAAATAATCTCAGTATCTGTTCTCGTTTGAGTTGAACAATTTCCGACTCAAGTGAGGTTTTAACAGCAATTAAAACCCCACCACCTCTACGAGTCGGTCGATCTTGTCTATATATGGAGTAGGATAATTGAAAGCACTTCACAATCAGATATTGTTGAATTTAACCAAAATTCGGAGAATGCGACAATATCTGATTGAAAAAAGCTATTCAAATAAAGATTTTTTAATTTGAACAGAATCCCTCTAACATTCTGATTGCTATGAAAGTATTGAAAGTGGCCAGTTTTTTAGGTGCACAGTTCGAGGCGCTGATTTCGGCTTTAAGGCTTAAACTCGTGCACAATCATGTGATCTGGCCAAAATTTAGGATCACAAATAATTGAGAACTCGAGGAGTGTAGAAACTAAACTTTGTAACTGTGCCTCTAACAAAAGTTTTCCTAGAAATAAATGCATCCACGGCTTCACTTGTAGTGTCAGAGTAAACACCTTCTTGCGAGGCGCAACAACATTTAAAAGTGTCACAGAAGTGGTAGAGGTAAAAGTGCTGTCAGTAATGTGAAGTTGAGTTCGAGAGGATTTACCTCTGCGACTACTAACAACACAGAAGTTATTATTGTTGATCGGTACAGATACAAAAACAGGCACGATTGGAAGTTCTTGCGGTGTCGCCAAGGGGGTTAATAAAGTGGAAGGGGATACCGATAACAGTGGAGATGAATCTACAACCCAAAATTGGGTCGGTTTTTTTAAGCACTGAGGAATGGGTACGGACAAATATTTGGGCTCCAACCGACGCTTTAAAGAGATTCAAATTTTAAATTGCTAAGCAGGTCCACAATGGAATCACAATCAGATGTGAGCTTTTTAACAACATTATTTAATTTTAAAAATTGATTTCTCACCGAAATATGCATTC
This sequence comes from Drosophila lacertosa, assembly GCA_004143845.1. Lineage (NCBI taxonomy): Eukaryota > Metazoa > Arthropoda > Insecta > Diptera > Drosophilidae > Drosophila > Drosophila lacertosa. The sequence goes on along the minus strand of SCDZ01001151.1, from coordinate 10,930 downwards.
GTGTGAAATCAATTTGAATGTCGATGCAAACAGCACCTGACCAACGAATTGCACCACAGCCCTTTTTGGCTATAGCGGCGAGTTTGTCAGAATCTGACCCATTAATATCTGCACATTTAGCATGCATTTTATTCTCACACAAAAATGCACAATCAAGCACACTCACGAAAAGAATGTTAGGCAAAAAGAAATAAAAAACAGATACTGACAAAAAACAGCACTGGCGCCGCGGTAGCTAAAATTAAAGTATAAATATAAATAACTATGCGCGAATCAAAATAAAAATTTGACGAAGACAAAAAACACGCGCTGTTCGGGGGCGCTAAATATCTTGCTGTAGTATTCCAATGCGGTATCTGTATCGACGATGAACAATCCGTCCGAGTCCGGGAATGTGAGGTCAGCCGGCTTAGTTAACTTAACCTTCAGAGAGTCGAAGGCTCCCTGGGTTTCAGTAAGCTCGTTCAATGGCAGTGCTATAGTGGCGAATTCGAGAATAAATTTTCAGTAGTATGAGCAAAGTCGTACGAAGGATCGTACATCCTATTAAGAACAGGGACGAGGCCAATCCGTCACTTTGATCATCTTTTTGAGACATGCTTTTAAGCTGCTGTGGCTTACTATATGCCCCAACTAGTTAACCTACAAGCAAAAGAAGTGGCATTTCCGGGGACTCAACTTAAAGCCAGCGCTTGCCAGGCGGTCGAAAGCATGTTGGAGGTGGACCAGGTGTTTCGTTCCATGTGAATAAGTCATCCATAAGCTGTTCGAAGGTGGCCGGAGCGTTGGTCAGGCCAAAGGTCACGATATTAAGATCATATAATTCACCGTCGCTTGCAAACGCTGTTTTTGGTCGTGACTCTGTATTCATTATATATATTGCCAGTAACCACTCTGTAGATCCATTGTCGAGGACTAGCGAGAGCCGTGTAGGGTCATCTATCCTCGGCGGTGGGTACGAGTCCTTTATGTTGGCTGTGTTAAGTAGGCTGTTTTCGGTAGTCCACGCAGAATCGCGTAGAGCCATTCTTTTTCCGCACCAAGACGACGGGTGATGCCCAGGTTTCATTTTTTGTGATAATGCCACGTGGTGGCTGTTTTATCGGATGCGAGTGTCCAGTATCGATGGTATGTCGGTCGTGCGTCCGGTATCGTGGTCATGTTGAGCAAATTCATGAATATAACGCTGTACAAGATGTATGCACTGCGTACCACGTAGTACCACGGGCAAGACGGCCGATTGCCAAGAATGTCAGTCAATACCAATTGGATTGTGTGAGCCGGGTCTTTTCTTCTAATGTTGGACTGAATACTGGCTCGACTGGTTCCAATTCTCCCAATATTATAAATGGGGGCAGTTTGCGCTTTTGTGGGATCAAATTTAACACACATATAAATGATGTTTAGCCGCTACGACGCACCAGTGAACTGCCCAACATAATATTGCCGGGTAGTTGGGAGAGTGCGCCACTTTCCGAAAGAAGAAGTGGCCGCTTCTCCGGTGGCGAACAATCCACCTTAATGTAGCTATCACCGTACGGCGGGAGGCAAGTAAAGACTCGGAAAAACAACAGGCATTGCGGTACTGAGTCTGGCACATGCAGAAAAAAGTGCAAGAAAATCCTCCACGGTCGGCATCCTTCTCGGCTGTTGGAACGCTGTTCGAACCTGCGGGCGGCGGTTCGCCAAATAACCCAGGCGGAACGGCTCCAACTTGTAAAGAGGGAGTGATTGGCGTGGGACTGGCGGTACCCCCGACAATATGGCCAAAACGGCTTTAGCTTTAGAACAGGAAGACTTTCGTTTGACGAAGTGTTTTTGGGTGGCAGTGGAGAGTGTTCAGCTTGCTAGCGATAATTAACGTTGGGTAAGTGGTCTCGCGAATGCCGTCTGCAATTTGCTGTACCATAATACTGTTGTAAGTTGCTGGCGGGAGTTCGCCGAACACGACTCGCCCCAGACGTTCCAAGTCCATTGCAAAGTCTAATAACGACTCCTTGGATCCTTGCACACGATTATGAAACACATGGTATCCAGTACTGTATTCAGTACAGTATATAAATTATACAATCAACACACTATGGCACTTTATCGACACTTTATTACACTAAGCATCTAAGTTCAATGCTCGTGAAATATGATCACCGTATGTCAAAAATGCATGGACAGCGGTCTCACGCTGTACATCTATAGCATAAGTGCACTTAACATTTCCCCTTTTATATATATATGTCGCAGATTATTTTAGGAAATCAAATCGTAACAGGCATTTGTCGCCAAATGTACCTGTTTAGCTTGAACGTTTTGTAAATTTATTTTTGCATATCTTCTGTGCTCTCTCGAGCGTGGCAGTTAACCGTTACAGAAACAGTTTCAGCCTAGTGTAGTCTGTTTGTCCATGGGCATGAGTGAGACAGAAGTGTCTGTACGAAAAGCGAGGTAAATATGCCGCACGATGATAAGTGAAGATGAATCGTCGTTAAATGAATCTCCGACATATATATCATATACATAATATAGCCGCACCGCACGTGGCGTCGCAGGCAGCGCAGCTCCGCGGCTTAAGCTAATGCCAAGGAAATGTATTCTCTAAGAATCATTCATCAAAGAACTTCAAAAGCGTCCTGTAGTGTCGCTTCTCTTAAATAAAACTGAATATTATAACAAACCAAATACCACATATTACAGCCCCTATTTTTCGTAATATCAGACTTTCCACCTATTTTGTGGAGTGGAATAATATTCGTTTCTTTCAAAGAGTTGGAAAGACAGCTCATTCAAGGGATAGTTTAAAAAGCCTTAGCAGTGGACGAACACCAAGGTCCTTAACAGCATTGATACTTTGCAAGGAAAACTTTCCATGGAATAGCTAACTACATGGGGCATAGTACCGACGTTTAGCGGTACTAATAAACATACACTTAGTACAATTAGTTGAATAGAATTTAAGTCGTCCTGTAGGCAAGTCTTATGTAAACAATCGGTACGATAAAAAAGGTTTAACATCATCAGCATACATAAGTATGGTGACGATATTGAAATAACTTCACTTTTAGAACCTAAAGTCCCTATGTACCCACTCGCTAAACCATAAACAAATGGCATTTTCACACAAGACACTACAAAATATTCGGTTATACAATTTATTTATAATAAATTGCGCTCACATTAATGTCCATCAGGCTAAAATGCCATTAGCATGAACATTAAACCCATGTGTTTGAATACTAATAATACTCTGTTTAACTATTCTGTGAAATGTACCCCGCTACACGCATCGCTATATGCATCGGTACAGAACGCTATACGGCGCATCTCGGACACGAATCTCAATCAGTGTCCACTTTGATTTACGTGCAAAACAATCGATTAAGTGCTACAATTGCCTAAATATAAATCAAAGCAATCTATTAAGTGCTACATTTGCTTAATTTAGTAAACATCATTGCCTAAGAGGAACAGATATTATCAGCCGATAGTTTCAAAGATTTGGTCTACTCGCTGAACATCATCGAAAGATTTAACGATTCTAAAGCAAGTTGAGCATATTCTGCAGGTATACCCTACTACCGATTTGCTTCAACAAAACAGGATCTTTCAAAACATACGCCACCTTATCATCATCAACAAGGCCCAGTACCGAGGTTCAATCCGTAAGTTAGTCGAAAACTTACGAAAAATATCTTATGAAATAAGTGATTAGGTCATGTTAGAAATTAATGAACGAAAGTATTGATCATATTATTATGGAACAGTTACCGACCGAATTGTTAATCCGCTTAAAAGCAGCTAATATTAGTACACTTTTAGGTCTAAAAAAAGCCGCTTTATGATTTTGATACAAAACAAAAATTTGTTAGTTGTGCTCAATTAAACCTCAAAAGCCCCAATCGGCATATGTTCCAAATCCAATTGCACAAAAAATACTAATACTAAGAATACACAACCTGGTCAAAATATAAATACGCAATTAATAATGCAAAGCCAACATAAGTTTGGTCAAAGCAGAAATTTAGATAATGTTAGCGAACAAACAAATCAACCTAATATACCAATGAACACCACTGAAAATTATTCAAATGAAATATCGGATTTTCAGCAGACAAAATTTGTGGTCAAATTAATACTTGCCTAAAAGGTCAGGTAGTAGTATTAATTGAATTTAGACCAATTTAGGTGCGAAGTGCTTAAGGACATTCTAGAAGAACATAGTCTAGTTTATTTAGACGATATTATAATATAACAAGAACATCTTGTAAGCATTCGTAAAGTCTTCGAAAACTCAAAGAAGCAAATTTAATGATTCAATTAAATAAATATGATTTCCTAACACTGGAAGCAAGCTTTCTTGGTCACGTTATTAATAAAAATGGAATTCAACCAAACCCCGACAAAATCAAAGCAATAGAAATATATGCTTTGCCAAAAACACAGACAAAAATAAAAGCATTTCTTGGGCTCTGCGGATTTAATCGCAAGTTCATAAAAGTCTTTTCTAAAATAAGCAAGCCACTAACTTTATTCTTAAAGAAGGGATGTATCATAGATTCTAATAATAATGCTTACAATGAAGCATTCGCTAAACTAAAAGCGTTAATTATTTCAGACCCTATTTTGGCAAGACCCGATTTTAATAAAACATTTGTTCTAACCACCGACGCTAGCAATTTTGCTATTGGCCCTCTACACTCACAAACTTATAATCCAAGAAGCTTTGTCAATCGCACGCTAAACGAACATGAGGTTTATTATTCAACCATCGAAAAAGAATAACTAGCCATTGTTTGCGCCACAAAATATTTTAGACCATATCTGTATGAACGCCATTTTAAGATCAATACTGATCATAAGCCGTTGCAATGGCTTCATTCATTAAAAGAAATAAAATTGAACGAATATGAATTTGACATAAAAAATATCTCAGGTAAAGAGAACCATGTAGTAGATGCTTTATCTCTAATCGAAATAGAAAAAGTCAATGCCTTAGATTCAGTAACAATGGCAACTTGTCACAGCTCAAAACAGATCGAAAATAATGAGATTCTCCTAGCTGAGAAACCATTAAACGTTTAAAAAGTGCAAATCATTAAAAAAAACCCAATAAAAAATAATAACATCTTAACAATACTACTGAAAACAAATTATAAAAATAGATTATCAATATCCAACGATTTCGTAACAAATGTTGTAACAGAATACTTTTGCGGCAACACTGCAGGCAATTTAATCGAATACGAAGCTGACTTGGCTTAACTACAAAAAGTATATATATCCCTAATTGCACCAAAAACAGGCACTATAATTTTAAAATGTAGCAAAAATTTAATAACTTTACAAAATTCTGCTACCTTCAGTAACATAATACGTGTTGTTCGCCAAGATAACATACACACTGCCTTGAATAAAATATAACCATTAAAAAAAAACACTTTTATCCAATTTCGCTTTGTATTAGAAATATAAGAAATTAATGTGTTATTTGCAACACTGCTTAACATGAACATTAAAACACAGCCAGACCTCTGAAATTACCCCTGAATGTAAAAACAGTAGAGATAAATATGTTGTAGATTATTGGGAATTTTTAGGTCGATAGTAGAAGTAATAGTAATAATAGTGATAGTAATAATAAGTAATAACATCGGATGGAACTTGGATTGAATCGAAGAGAGCTTTATTCCAGGTTTTTTATTTAATCGGACTACCTAATATTATTAAACTCGATCAAGATCCTTGCTTAATAAATAAATCTCTTCAAGAATGGTTAAAACATACTTTAAACGTTTCAATTAATATCCCAACATACTAAACAGCCATAGCAGATATAAAAAGAGTTCGCAAAACATTCTACAAAATGAGAATCTTAATAGCTGCAAGAGGACGTTAAATACTAATAATTATATTGTATTAATTACTTATAATTACATATTTCTTTATAACCAAAAAATAGAAAAAAACACCTAAAAAATCAAAGAAGATAAAATTAATAAAACTAACGAAACTAGACTAAAAACTCTAGAAGTAAATTCTAATATTCTTAAAAGGAAAATAAGTAACAAAACACAACTTCCTTATGAAGAAGTAGCTAATAAATATTACGAATAATCGAAAACAAATTCGACATTACAGCAATCATAAAAAACAGGGAAATCATTAATTGGCTACCTCATTGAATTAATAATCTTGAAATTGTAACAATCAAATAGGATTGATAATGTTTAATACAGGAAATATAAAAGAAAACAATATCCATTCTTATTTAATAAATTATTAACAATTTATTGACCCAATCACAAAAAGGTAATGACAAAAGGACAACTTATCTCATTTAAAATCTGGATACACAAATGAAAGGAGTCATTTTTTCGAATTGAAACAAACTTGGTCTCTATAATTTTGTTGGATCAAAATATAAATTATTTTTCGTTACTTTAGATGATAATGACGAAGTTGAAACACAAAGACAGTAAGCTATAGTAAACACCAATATAATACAAGCAGATGAACTCAATCATTTGATTAATAAAGTAAATGAAATAATTAATACATTAAATCAAATATCTAACAAAAATTCTCATATCACAACTTTAAATGAAAATATTGAACCTTTTTCGAATAATATTGAGTTGATAAAAAATGCCTTCATTATGACATCGAAGATGAATTTTATCAAATAGGAAATAAAATTAATAATACTAATAAACAAAATTATCACAGATTATTGTATATTTGGAATAATTACAAATACACATATACAATGCATAAGTACTAAGGCTGAAATTCAGTAATTTCAATTATATATCCAACCTAATATTATATTAACTTATAATTTAAGTAATCCCAAAATATATCAAGATTGTGATCTCAATAAACTCAAAGTTGAAGGAAATAAACTTATAAAAATATATGATTACACTCTAAATATAAATGATCAGTTAATTTCACTCGTACTCCGATTACTCATACCCAGTATTTCAAGAATATAATGAAACCAAAACTACGTTTTTATCTAATATGGTAACAAAATAAGCAATATGGCTTGCACAAAAAAACAACAATCGTTTTAAAATCACTACATACACTACACTATTGGTAATTATTATTATCAATGTTATCTACATAATGTTTAAATTTATATCGATCCCTAACAAAATATTGTCAAAAACCAAAAATTTAAAAATGATCAATAAGCTCGAGGACGTACTTGAAGACAAAGAAGGGACGTTATTAAAATTACTCCACTTTTAGAACCTAATGTCTCTGTACCCACTCGCTAAACTATAAACAAGCGACATTTTCTCTTACATAATTTGTCTATAGTAACAATGTCAAACAGGCTAAAATGCCATAAGCATGAACACAAAACCCTTACGTTTGATCGCGAATGATTCAGAACGAGTCATGAAGAACACTTATTTTGAAGGATGGAGAAATCAGGGTGTGGAGAAATTAAAGTTCGATACTGTGACTCTAGCAGAAGTTTTGCTAGCAATAAATCCTGGCACGGCTTCGCCATTGTTGTGTGAAGTCTAGATACAAACACTTGCTTGCAAGTCGCAATAACATTTAAAATGGGCCAGAAGGTTTAGCGATAGAAGTGCTGTTAGTAGTTTAAATTTGAGTTCGAGAGGATTTACCTCTGCGACTACTAACAACACGGAAGTTGTTATTATTGAGCGGTAGAGATACAACAATATCCACGATTGGTAGCTTTTGCGAATGCGCCAAGGATGGGCGAAGGGGAAAGCTGGAACATTAGAAATGAATCCACAAGTTTAGGCTTAAAGTTGCTTAGCAGCTCAACACTGAAAATTTAAAAATTGATTTTTTTCCCGAATTATACATTACGTCGAAGAACTTGTACAAAGTAGTAAAGCTATTATATTTTACAGGTCATGTGGGGCTTGCCTCATAGTTAGTTAGTTATGGTATGTAGTTGAATTTTATAGGTACCTAATGTATTTAAAGTATTTTATTTTCTTCGCAAAGTGGAAATATTATTCTGCTCAGGCCTGTTCATTGGCTTTCTTGATGGTTGAAGGTCTACTAGCAGAGGTTGAATTAAAAAATATATTCAAACAAACGTTGTATGGTTTTGTCTTTGCTTTAATACCTTAGGTGTTGTCGTCTTCGTTGTTCATTCATTCCCTCAGTTAAGCTCTTATCATTGTAACAGCATGAAAAGTTTTCAAAGTTATAGATAAAGTGAAGGGAAGACGAGAGGCCGGCTAATGGGCTTCATTTGGGCTCGTTAAATTTCAGATCTGCGTGTTCTAGTATTTGAGCATATGATATTAATCCTAGCGTGGTAATGCCTAGCATGAAATTCTGCATTTCAATCAATAAAATCCTGATCCGGGCCAAAAGCGTTTCGTATAAATGGCCGGAATGAATTTGCGCCTCTTCAGCTATAGCAACCTGTCCGTTGTTTTAGTTCACCAGCTGTAACTTAGCGAGTTTGATCTTTTTGAAAACACTGTCAACGGGCGTTTCTGCAATTACCTATAGGGGTGTACCCAAAAAGTCTAAACTCTTTACCGACAATATCCCAGAGATGGCCGGCACTCACGCCTAGAAAGTTTGTTATATGCGGAACAGCTTACTAAGTTCCATTGTTTTATTCCCCATTCGCTTATACTCAGATGTTTGCCGAGTGTCTGACAAACGTGCATTTTTTCCAGACTTGGTCCTCAACAATTGGTGCTGCGCCGCAGCACATGCATAGAAAAGAGATAGCAGAAACCAGACAAAACGGACCCAACTATTACTGAGTATCATTTTAATGACAATTGGCGCAAAATGTTAAAATCTAGATGTTGTTCCAAATGTCGTAGGGTGAATGTTTTGCCTAGCACGCAGCGTTCTTTGCGCACTCTTCAGTTTCGGTGATATGTCATATGTTGGTTTGCCTCAGGTGACATGCATTGTACCAACAGATCTCTTTTCGATGACAGAATGTATTGTCTAGTTTTACTTAATCGTCGCTAGCATTATGACCTCGATTGAATCGTATATGCCTTTCTTCAAACAGCGTGCTATGAAAACGCTCGACTTGGCAATCGAAGGGTCTGTTTATCTTTTACGCCGGCCCTCTTGAGAAAGCACTGCCCGTATTACGTACCGTGAAGCACCTGTTGTTAGATCAAATGGGGTGTCTGAGTATGAAATTTTCTGATACTAGAATATTGCGAATCTTTTGAAAAGCCTGACGCTGAAGATCAGAAAACTCCACTGGGATGTTTTGCGACCTTTTCTTACTAACGGGTCGTTCTCCCCGGAATGGACATTGCTATGACGCAAAATCTTTGGTCCTAAAAATGCTCCAACCTCGAACACAGATTTTGGTTCTGGGAACTCATGAATTGCAATGACCTTCTCTGGATCTGTGGTGGCTTTATCACTGTCTAACACGAAACTAAGAAAAAATTAAGATTTTTCCTTGGGTACCCTAAAATTTCCTACATATAGCCTCTTTAAAACCCATTCCACATTTCTGACATGGGACATTCCATATTTTGAGAATAGGATAACAACATCGACATAGACGTAGTAACATTTGCCAATCTGCTCGCGCAGTATATCGTCGGCAGTTTTTCAAAGATATTTGTCGCATTTTTTAAAAATATTCGTACTTCCCCCTGTATACAGCGAAGGCTTTTTTCTCAGTGTCGTGCTCTGCCAGCGTAATAGCCGTATTTTGGGTCAACACTCGAGAAGAATTTAGCCTTGCCAAGATTTCCCAGAATGATTGGAATATTAGGCATGGCGTATTTGTCCGGAATGATGTTTTCGTTGAGTTTCCGAAAATCCATTTTAAAAAAAGGATGATACTCCGGCTTTCGTTAGTAGGTCGAGTCTCATAATGCTATTGCAGTCGAAAGGTTCAGAAATGCGGCTTTTTTTGAGATCGGCATCAAGTGAGTGGAAAAAGAAAAATTTAGCGGACGCACACATTTTAGGTTCTTATGTGGTCGATAAATCTTTTTTCTATATCAGCTACTCCTCTTCTAATGTAGGGCAGCAGAGACTTTCCCATAAAAAATTGGCAATCCAAATCATAGCTGTTAGCGGTGCCATCGATGATCAGCTCCAGCTCTGCTGTGGCAGATTTAGCATACTCCACGCAGGTGTCTGCGATGATTGTAGTTTAATGACGTCGATTGGTTATTGTGAGCCGCTACCTTTGATCCACCTGCCGCTCTGCAGATTGGTTTTGCTGTTTCTGGTGCTTAGTGATGTGAGGATCGTTTGTACCGCTGGGTTGCGATTTCCCCGCACCTGCGGCAAAGCTGGCGCCATAGGCGTACCTCTCGTAATTCCTTAGGCTTTGCGGCAAAAAGGACGTTCTTCGGCCTACACCTTAGGCCTGAGACAAACAAACGCACATCCTCATCTCTGAGCTTCGTGCCAAGCCCTTTCTCTATCTTTGGCTTCCTTCTGACTGGCCACGATTGGGCACATAAGTTGGCCGGCTAGCGGTTCGCTCTATGAAAAACTATTAATGCAGAAGTGGGAATAAGCCTCGCTCCTCACAGTGAGAATACCATGTCCATGTCTATACTGTTCCATCTGTGGGCTAATGTTTACTTTAATTCGCATTCTATACCGTGCAGCACTATTCAAATTCTTGGGCCACCAACCCGTAACTGTTTTGGAGCTTAAATTGGTAGTACACTTATGATAAGACGCCTGACCACGGGTAATCAGGAACCCGTGCATCTTGTTTCGTCCCGGTTTTGGATTGCGAATCTTCGGGGAGTTTTCGTGGAGGTTGCGGTTAAATGACCATTTGCGGGTAGATCAGTGCTTGACCTCCAAACCAAGGTGGAAGACACAAACAAACAGTAGTGTCTTTAAATTGGCGGCGCTAATTAACACTTAAATGAATTCCGTTCATGGAACCGTCAGAATTTGCCACCGCGGCAAGAGC
>SCDZ01001150.1:0-13346 GCA_004143845.1 Drosophila lacertosa | reverse complement strand
ATTTTCGGCAGCTACCGGACGGCACGTGGAGGAAATCGCATAGACACCAATTCAGCATTTTGCTGCACTTATGAAGTGTTGCAATGCTTCTTATTGGGACTATGAGAATTAATTTGTTGTTAACTTAAATACCAAAAATAATTTTCTGATTGGGAATTAAAACACTATTCTCTGTAGTGTTTAAGTCTACCATTCGGACAATTTCGGATCTTGCTGGATGCAGTATTGAATTACAACCAGGACTGAATATTGTTGGTACATGAATGGGGTATTTTAAATTATAAAGTCTGATTATGAACCAATCGATCGATGGTTCACAGTCTAATTTGCAGTTACAGTTTTTTATAAAATCTACTCCTTTTTCTTCATCACACAGTATTGCACAACTTGAAGTAACTAAATGGAAATTGTGTGGAATAATGTATCTGTCAGTCTGCAGCTCTATTCGAACTAAACCATTGAACGTGATAACATCATGTCCAATACCTTAAATTTGTATTATTTTTTCTTTTTGGATGTCATTAAATACATCTGAATTTTCTTTAATTATCGAAATGTCTGCTCCTCTAGTGAGCAAAAATGTAAGTGTAGTATTGCTACAAGTATTTTTGAAAGTTACAAACATATTGAAACTTAACGTGCGTACTTTATGATTTAATTTTGAGTTTTCCAAGGTGTTTGGGAGTTTCTCGAATAACCTTGCGTTATTCGGACATTGTTATTGTTGTGACCTCGATTGGAGTTGCCACGGCCTCTAGAGTTTCCTCTATATCGGCCTCGTCCTCTATTGTTGTTACCATAACTGTGATAACCGTTATAATGGACATTACCTCTTCCGCGATAATTTCCACGATTACCCCAATTATTTTGTTGTTTATAGTGCAGCACAGAACTTGAATGGCCCGTTGCCTCTGTGCAACTATTAACAAATTTGGAAACTGCCTCATTTATTGAGTTAAAATTGCTAGGCTGCATGATAAGTTTTACTTTATCATTGTTGCAGTTTTTAGTCATTGCTTTGACTGCTTGCTGGGTGGAATAACTAATGGCTACTTCTCGAGTTAAACCATCTGTTTTATATGCAGTTTCCAGGGCCTTTGTCATCTATTCAACCTCTAAGATGTATTGTTTGACAGTTTTACTTCTTTGTTGGAGATTTAGTTATTTCGCTGAAATTACTTCTACCGATTCTCCTTTGTTGATAATTTGTTGATTATATCAACAATTGTATTTTCGTTCCTAATCAAATTTCTCGCATGGCCCTTTAGCTTAGACTTTATTAGATCATTTTTTTTAGATAAAAGAATCAACAAGATTCAATGCGTCTTGGCACCTCTGTAGATTTGTTGCCGTTCTATCGATCTCAGGTAGGAGTATAAGGCGAGTCTTAGAAATTCTACTTGTGGAAGTGTCATGTTTTTGTCAGTAACAATTGTTTCGTCCAATGTTTCAATTTCACTTTCAGATTCTGTGTCAACTATTGGCTTAAATTGATATTATTCTCAAGTTAACTTTCATTAAACTCAGCATTAAGTTTTAAATCATCGTAGATGTTTATCTCGATGTTCCGTCTAATGCCAATATTTTTTACTCTAGTGTTTAGAGATGTTAAAAGTTTTCGACACTGTTTGTCGTCTTCTGTTGTAAGTTTTTGACAATACTCATTAACAGTTTCGACTATGTTATTATATTGTGTTATCAGAATATTGACATGATATTTTCATGTGTCAACACTGTTTATTTTTGTTTTGTTTATTTATAATTAATTTTTTTTTTTTAAGTCGTTTAATTTTTGATATATTTTTTTCCATCCATTGTACTATAGATATTATTTACTTGTTAAATGCTAATATTAAAAGGATTCTGCCTGACATTAGGTGATCGTTTATAACAGAACTCACCTGCACACCAGGAATGGTGGTCATTACAATTGCCTTTTGTGTTTAAGTGCAATGCATTAAATGTGAAAAATCTAAATTGAAGGTTCCCATATATATATACTCAAACTCGTTTATGCTTGTTGGAGTCGTTGAGCCTAATTGTTGAATTCTTTCATTGAAATAAGGATGCCTATCATATACTTCTCTAATAGCATTTAATGTGGTCATCATCATAATTAAGCTGGATCAAAATATATTTATATTTAATAATTTAAATTTATTTTTTTTTTTTGTTGAATCTCGTTTGTATATTTTTAAACATTATTAGTTATAATCGTTATTATTATTATTTTCAGATTTTATCTAACTCGTTTGCCTTACTTCAATATATTTTTCTAAGGCATCTGTGTAATTTATATAATTTACAGAACATATTTGTGAGCAATATTACAACGATTATTATTAATAGTAAATTCGTAAATTTCAAATCGACTGTGTTTGACTCTATTTTATTTATTTCATTAGCAGTGCAGATCACTGTCTTCGTATCAATTACACCGATTTTGGGTATTATTTGTAAAGAATATTAAGCCGTATATATGTATGTGGCTTATTTTTATATGGAAAATCGGACTTATTTATGCTATTATTATTCGCATAAAATTTTTTACCTATCGGTTCGCAAAGCTTTTCAGGCTGTGCTTCTAATTGTGCAGAAATGGTGCCGCTCAATTATACAATATTTTTCTTATGGTATGCTATTATAATTAATTTAATATTATATTAAGGTCCAGTTTCTTTGCTGCTGCATCAGCTGGGCGTCGCCAGGTTTGGCACGCTGGTACTCCCTCGATGACGCAAGTGGCGGTGTGCCTCTCGCGCTTATTGATTCTCCGCTAGTGATGTCCTGGGCCTTTGGGATCAGGCTGGGCCGGTGCCGGTCTTCGCACTGGTCTTAGTCGTCATGCAAGTGGATTTACACGCTCCACTGTAGAGCGGTCCAGGGCAGTCGCTTGGGCATTCGTAAGACTTGTTCAGCACTGGATTTTTGGATGGAGGTGTTGTTATTAAAATTTCTTTTACAATGTTTATTTTAATGATTGATTTAAGAAAATCGAGCTCGTCTTGTAGTTTTTTGGGCTATTGCCCACGCGGGATGTATTTGTGAATAATAGCTACTTTATGTGTTTCTTTATCTTGCTTTTCACCCCTCCGCGTTCACCAATTACCGCACTCTACTCACTCAGACTTTTGTTTTCCATCCAAGTGTGCCATGTAATGTATGCCGCTCTTGTGCCGCTGCCGCTGTCGTTGCTGTAGTATCTGCAGTTCTTGTATTTTTTTTTGTTGGTTTCTCCTTTTAGCTGTTTCAGCGCGTGGCAATTGTGGTGTCCTGCCATGTAATAATTTATGTCTAAACGTTGAGCAAATACCACTGATTGCTTTTGATGTTGCTGCCGTTGTGGTGACTGTTGTTGATGACCTAGGTCCTCCAGGACCAATGTCACGGTCGCCATGTAATCCTTTTGGGAGAGCGACTTTACTTGTCGCTCCGACTGTTCTTTATTCAATGCCATTTACAATTCTGTTTTATGTGTAACTTTGTCTAAAGGCTGCTCACTGCTTCTATGTAAAAGCTAGATGCAGATCAGCCGCTTGTATATACAACATATAAAATGAATATATATTGGCAACGGCAACGCACCTGCTGGACAGAGAGTGTTATGTACATATATATTTAAGCGGTCAATACATGGGGCGCATGCTGACGCGGCTTGATGGAGTAACACTGGGTACAGTGTACTCTCGATATGTGTGCATACCTACATACATTGGAGACATTCTACAACAGTTCAACATGGAGGATTGCAAGTCGGCAAGAACGCCTATTGTCAAGCGAGAAACTATCAGTCAACATGTGTCCCAAATCTTAAGCTATGGTGATCTGATGTGGTTTGCAGATTTAACATGTTCCGACATTGCATATGTAGTAAGTGTACTTAACCAGTACAACACAAACTATCGCAGACAACGAGCACTACGTCTATCTTTTACAGGTTTACTTTTAAGTTGGCAAACGTTGCTATAACTTGGGAGTGCCAAAAGCAAGAGACAGTTGGGCTATCCAGCACTAAAACTGTTTACTTGAGAAGTTTTGAAATAATAATACATGAAATAATGGGCCAGCTACGTACTACAACAATATACAATGACAATCAAAGAATTGGCCAGGTTAAAAGAAATCCAATAATTCACAAACGCACAAAGCACGTCGATATCCGTCACCCTTTTATAAGAGAGCTTGTGGAGAAAGGTGGCATCTACATAACATAAAGTATATGCCAACAACCGAGATGCCTGCAGATGTATTGACCAAAGGTTTAGGAGCAATAAAGCATGACTTCTGCAGAACAACATTGGGCACCTAGCCAAAAAATTAGTATGGTGCCAATTGAGGAGATGTATTGCACTGCAGAGTCTACTACTAGATATATAAGTTAACTAAAGTCAACGAGATTGTTGATAAGAAATCGACACCAGCCATAATTGCTGAATAAGATTTTGGCTGGAAGTCATTGGACACCTGGCAAGCACTGCATATTTAACTGACCGCTATAAAGCGATGGTAAAACAATAGGTTTCGCTTTCGCTAAGGTTCTTGTGAACAGAAATTGTGTTTCCCAAGTTAGTTCAGATTATAGCATTGGATCGCTGCAAACAAATAAACATTCTCAATATTCTTTACTCATCGTCCTTTATTTCTGAGGATCCGCTTCAGAGTTTAAACAGTAAATAAAACAAGTTACCAGTAAGCAGTGGTAGTTTCGATTGCCCACGCGTTTCCAAATAAACATATTTGCAAAGTAAACATTAAGTCGCTACACTAGAACACTACTTAGTGATAAAGTCGCAGCTAAAAACAAAAGCTGTGAAGTGAACTCTCGCACCCGCAAATCAAGCGCAGTGAACAGTGATTCATCAAGTACATTAGCCGCCCTAACTCAACATAGGCAGCGACAGTGTTAATAAATCAGAGGTGCGCTCAGACGCAATCTAAATTATATTTGTACACAGAAGCCGCGGGAGCTCTTCGGGAAGCGGCATATCGCTAAACTAACGTGCAAGTTGACTTCACAGCGGAGAATGCGGTGTTGGAATCGTAAACACGGCCAAAAAACCTTTTTTTTGGAAAAGAAAAGCTGTAAGTCTGCAGTCTAAACATGTAAGTGGGAATACTCAATTAAAACAATTTCATATCTGCAATAAGCTAATATATAGTGTGTTTTTATGTTGTTGATTTTGCGCTCAGTAGTCAGCATATGAATTGGTTTATTGTTTACTCATACATTCAATGTTAGGACTCATAAGCTTTCTAAATTATAGAACCCCTCGGCGACAATCTAGTGGTTCAGCGTCAGACTCTGATACTAGAATTCTCAGAAATAGAATTATCAAAAGTAAACGTGCTGTTGTAGCTTTTTCGTCAAATATGGAACCAGAGCAACTAAGAAGATTAATGGACACAGCCATTTCAAGTGCCTTAGGTCAACAAGGAGCTGTGCACCAGTGTGAACAGCAAGCTTTAACACAGAAAATTAATGAGTTGTCTGATCAAATAGCTGCAGCTCGTGCTCCAGTAGTGTAGGCTTACATTGTAATAGATATTAGAAATGAAGTCCATTGCGATAAGCCGTTGGATGCCGTCAAATGTTTGCCCTGGGGCACTGGGACACAAGAATCATTTGTCTCTAGGAGGCAGGCGGCGGTTGCCGCATACCATATTTTCAAATCATATAATGGCTGTTCACGTCACTACCAGGCGATCGTTATTATTAGAAGCGAAATCAGGGGGCCCGCTGATTCATTTCTGTATTCGTTCGGCACAGGGACAAGGGTCAAGTGACCAATTCATGTCATAGAGCAAGATTTGGTTACGCTCAGACAGGGATGGCAGTCTTCGGTTCAATACTATGATGAAGTAGAGAAAAAGCTCAAACTGTTAACCAATAAAGTTAACACGTCATATGACTCGGCCATGGCAAAAGGCCTTTGCGAAAAATTGCGAGGCGATGCGTTGCGAGTTTTTGTATCGGGTCTCAAACGTAGTCTTACGGTTGTTCTCTTTGCGTCAAAGCCCAAAGACTTACCTTCGGCGCTGGGTCTCGCCCAAGATGTCGCGTCAAATCATGAAAAATCTGCATTCGCAGCCAACTTCGCGAAAAGTTTGGAAGACAGAGAGCGCAAGCCACATCCAAAAGCACAGGGCCGCCAGCAAGAGAATCAAGTTCAACAAGCTGACACCCAATCAGGCGGTGGAACGAACCCGCACTTTAGTAGACAGAATAGGCCACGGGGCCAGTCCAATCCGCGAAGCAGCAAACAACAATATAACAATATAATAATTCCTTTTCGAGGAAGCTTTTACTAACAGGTAGTCAGGCATGTCTGAACGCTCTGGTGGCCAGATAAAACAGCAAAAGCTGAATCATAACGTGCAAGCCGCAGGGCAGGGGCAGAGGCGTATATAAATTTTTTACGGGTGGGTCCCTGCTACCCGTCATCAGACGAAGAGTAGCTTGAGTAGTGGATATGAAATTCTTTATAGACACAGGCGCGTCTAAAAATTTCCTCCGATCACATGAGAGGCTAAGAAGCGTCTGCTTGGTAGAGTCCCCTTTACGATTTAATCCAAATTGTGCTGAAACATGGCATGATTCAAAAATAGGTCTCCCCTTATAATAACCCAATATGGGTAGTAGATAAGAAAGGCACTGATAAGGCTAGCAATCGTAACATGCGGTTGGTGATGGGCTTTCGCAAAGTGAATGAAAGAATCATTTGCGATAAATACCCATTGCCAAATATCTCTATGATATTAGGAAATTTTGGTAAAGCCAAATTTTTATCGACGCTGGATCTCAAGTCTGGGTATCACCAGAGCATACTCGCTGAACGCGACCGAGAGAAAACTGCTTTGGAGACTGGGTTCTAAAGAGTCTACTTGAGGCGAATATGAGGGTCTCGGTAAAAAAATCACGTTTTTCAGAAAAAGGGGGGACAATGGAACAGTCAGTAGGCACAGGTCAAGAAGCATTTCGGTCCAGTTAACCGAAGCGCAACAGAGGGCGTTTTATTTGCTGCGCAATATTTTGGCGTCTGAAGATGTCATGCTTGGATATTCCGACTTTAAGAAGCCATTCGATCTAACGAAGAACGCTTCAGCTTATGGCATCGGCGCGGTGCTCTCCCAAGAGGGTCGTCCAATTATAATGATCTCAAGAACATTAAAGGACAGAGAGGTCAATTACGCTACTAACGAGAGAGAGCTTTTGGCTATTATTTGGGCACTGGACAAGTTACGGCACTATCTGTATGGCGTTAAAGACATAAACATCTTTACAGACCATCAACCATTAACCTTTCCAGTATCGGAAAAACACGTTTTGACGAGTCCAATGCAGGAATCTTCCATAAGCCTGGCAAGGAGAATCTGGTTGCGGACGCCTTGTCTTGACAACAGCTTAATGCTATGGAAGAGAAAAATAACGACTCTTGTGCGGCAACGATCGTTTGGTTTGGAATTGCAAAAATCGTGTAGTTGATATATTCGGGGTTGGCGAAAGAAGAAAAATCATCACCATGGAGCATAACAGAGCCCACAGGTCGGCTCAAGAATATACAAAACAACTAATGTCCGAATACTATTTCCCGAAGATGGCGAAACTAGCTAACGAAATAGTGCACCACTACAAAATGTGCGCTAGGGCCAAATACGATAGACACCCTAGAAAACAAAGGCTGAGTGAAACGCCAGTCCCGTCGCACGCAGGGGCTACACCTAGACATCTTATGGTCAAGTCCAACCGGAGGCTTGGCAACAAACTCACGCCTGTATGCAAAGAAAGAGCCGTAGTGACTCCAGTAAAGCGGCCCTTGTTTTTTTTTCTTTTAATTATAGCCACTAGGCACATTACCATAAGTTAGTAATAGTCATTTTCATTTATTTTTTAGCCACTTGGCATAGTTTCCATTAATTCATTCTGGTGGTGGGTTGCCTCCGTACGAATTTAAAAAAAGCTGAAAAATTCCATTCCACAGGTTTAAACTCTCACTCTTCTTCTAGTTATCCCTGACCTCGGCGCACATTACCGGGTATTCGAATGTCAAGTACATTCCAATCGTCGCTGGTCGAATCTTAGTGTCGGAAGAACTTGCCTACGTTAAGCATTCGGCAAGCCTATCGGGGTACATGCGGGTAGTGGATGAAACATTTAACTTATTGAATGTAAATGATATATTTCCACAATCTTACATGAG
Organism: Drosophila lacertosa; assembly: GCA_004143845.1. Taxonomy (NCBI): domain Eukaryota; kingdom Metazoa; phylum Arthropoda; class Insecta; order Diptera; family Drosophilidae; genus Drosophila; species Drosophila lacertosa. Next base: position 5,148 of record SCDZ01001150.1, on the reverse strand, counting down.
GAAACTCTTGAGCGCAGACACAACTCATCTCCAGGACCTATTAGAAGCCTTAGAGGCGCACCATAGGGTTGCCAGGAGCTTAGATTTCCTAGGGTCCGTATAAGAAGAACCCACTTGTACGCCCATAGCATATCTTATGGCCGTCTCGTCCATAAAAGTTATTCAATTTGTTAACAGGCTTTATTTTATTATTAAATTCCCAATAATTAAGTTCGCTCGTAAAAATAACTATATTCCCTGTTGCCCACAAGAACTTCATACTACGATTGGTAGATAATGTCATTGACGAATGCAACCGAGTCATGATGATCGGAACTCTGTACGTTAATTACAACAACGTCAAAAACAGAGTCCCAGTAATCGCCAACTCAACCCTACTGACCATCATGGCCAACCAAAATGTTCTTAGCCGTATCCTCATCGTATAAATTAACGTAATTTGGAGGAAATCCAGAAGTTAAAGGAAACAGCCGAAACGGACCGTGCATTTCGTGGGGTACTTATTGCACTAGCCATATGTTGTGCATTTATCTGCTGTTGCCTCACTTATCGACGAATCACCATGGCAAGGAAGTTGCTGAAATAGGCTCAGCCGAGGGTGACCTTAGACTTGAGGGGGGAGTAGTTAACTAAAGTCCACGGTCACGAGATTATTGACACCAGCCATAATTGCTGAATAAGATTTTGGCTGGAAGTCATTGCATAGCTGGCAAGCACTGCATATTTGACTGACCGCTATGAAGCGATGGTGAAGCAATAAGTTTCGCTTTCGCTTAGGTTCTTGTAAACAGAAATGTATTCCCCAGGTTAGTTCATATTATAGCATTGGATTGAGCTGCATCGCTGCAAACAACAAGTTACCAGAAAGAAACTAAATTATACACAGCAGTCAGTCGCAATAGATCAAGGACGGGTACAAATGAACTTGTATTCACATATTGTCAACAGCGCATTATCAAACAAAGTCATTAAAACAATCAACACTTTCAATAATTACTGCTAAAAGGGAGAAGAACAGGTACTGACCTAAAAGAAAACTTTCGGTTTATTTACGGTAAGGGAGATTCCTTAAATATCCCGTCCATTGCAGTCATACAGATTTATTATTGTACCAATTAATAGCAAAATCCAATGAAAATGGCGCATTTGAACTCACAGTATCTAGTGTACAGTATCGAAATATATTCATATCACTTTACGACTGAAAATACATTAAACAGATTTCTTAAATGACAGCCCCACAAACGTACATGTGAAGAAAATTGGACTTGGAGTAGTGCAACTGATAATGCATGGGAAACCACACCTTTAAAATTATAAAGGCCATCTATTTGTATTCCTAAAATTGTAGTAAATTCAAAATAGATAAGAATGAAAAGCAAGAATAAATGTCTCTTCTTAGTTTCACGAAATGCTAAAATAAGAAATCAGTGCAGTAGCACACAGCAAGAACTGTTAAACTTGCCTGAATCGATTTAGGCAATATTTAGGATAAGTGAAATCTCTGAAGTAATTTGAGATCCATTGGGAACAGTAGCAATTAACAATACAGAGGCAGTCTGTAAATTAGGAAATGAGATAAAGTAGTTAAATGAGCACCACATAAAATTGAAAATGTTTCATTTTTATCATGGATCTGTATACGCATCATGGCAGATTATTACATGGCTGCATAAAATATAATCCTATCTTAGTGAGCAGTGGTGCATGCAATTCATTAATAACATTTCGTTTACCCATATTGTTATTTTATTGTACATATACATATAATGGGTATCTCATCTGTTGTTATTGGCCACTATTTGTTCATATATGTCTTTTGATACATATTTAAAAATATAATCTCCAATAGTAATTAATTTTGAGTACTCGAGGATTTGAAATACTTTTTTACGACCAATAATTCATTTTTGTGCTTTGTTTGCAACATTAATGGCACTCATCCAATGGATTTCGGTTTTTCAAATCTTGAGTACGCGCTTGAATAACATCTTTTTTACACCCATTCCGAATGTGTATTTACCATGTTGGTTACAAAATAAGCAGGTGCTTTCTGAAGAAATGTGCTTCTTGGTGCCCGCACAGCTCTTAATTCCTTTACTTAATTTGATGTTTTTGGCATCATCATGTAATCTATAAGCGTCATCCAAAGCATTTATTTCACAAACGCTTTAAACGTTTTTCTAACTTTGTCGTGGTAGTTATCAGTTATTTAATCTGTTTACATGACCAGCACCATGCTTATAATTATAAAAATATTAATCCTTTTTATGTAAAGTATTTCTTAGTGAATGAACTAAATGGAGAGTACAATATGCATTAAATAAGGCAATATTAACATATGCAAATAATCTGCCAGAAACAGCACACTCTTATCCACGCATTGTTGATTCTTTGCACAGTGAGAACGCATATATTATGCTTAGCCTTATTAAGAGTATAAATGGTAAATTTATCAAAGCCAATTAAATACCTTCATATCTCTCACAAAATGATTCATTGAATTAGTCACTCAGTGATACCACATAAATAAGACAAAATTCGTATACGTGACAATGAAAGCATGATTATAAGATTTAGACAAGATATATAGATCTATGTCTCAGATTATTGAACTTAAAATATTATTTTGATATATTATTTCTAAAAGTGAGTTAGTTACGAAAATTTATTGGTAAGTGAACAGAACTCTGTCAAGTAAAAGTAAATGCAAGGAGCGTTGTTAGGACACCAGAGTTACCCAAGTGAGTGTGGCGCAATGGTTTGGAGAATGGTAAAACAGAAGATGAAGTCAGTCTCGGTTGAGCCACTTTATAAATATCTTTAAAATTGGATTCCTGTGGGGGAGGAACACTCGAAAATTCTTTAAAACATTATTAATGTACTGACAAATGACCCCGTTCTGACAATCTTTGACCCTCAATACCCTATTGAATTGCTTATAGATTCAAGTGTTCACCGCACTGCTCAATGCTCATGCACCACTGCAGCGAGGTCACAGAATCACTCATACAAGTTGGAGACTTTAACTTTTTCGTTGTATACACATTATAGCTGATTTAAAGAAACTCCGACCAAAATAGAATTGACCTCAAGAATGTATCGATGGTGGGCTTTCATTTAGTCGTTTTACTTTGAGATAAGCAGAGGGTACTATGCACTCAATATAATACCTTTATCGCCTATTCTCCACTGAAATCTTTCTTCGCCTAATTAAATCTTTGCTTTCAGCATATCTTCGGCAAATCTCTGATCACTCTCAGCTATAAGAAGGGTCATAGCTTGCCGGACTGACTAAATATTCACCCCACCGGTTCAGTTGTTTGCCATATATTTCTATAACTTTGTCTTTATATCTACCTATATTATAATTTTCACTTTCATAAGTTAATTTTGTTATTATAAGATTTAATTTTAGACTTATATTCACATAGACGTTTCTTTTTAACTACTCCTACCTTTTTGGCTGTAGATTCTATTACATCACTGACAAAACTTGCTGTGAACAGGGGCACAGCTGCCGAACTGGCATATAAAAACGCCCATCGCATCGGTGATGTTATTAGAAATATTTATATTTTCTTTAGGCTTTTTGCAAGTAATCTTTTGTAGTTTTTTTTTTTTTTAATTACTTGAATTGACACTCAAAAAGTCAATCGTTTTCAAATAGATAAAATAGGAAAAATAAAAAAAAAGCAATACTAAACTTATTAGCTTTATTAAATGTGCAAGTTGTTCTTCCGCTGTGACTGTAAGTCATTATATTAATTTGTGCTCAATGCTGCCGTGCCTATCGTTGTATCTGTATTGGTCAGCAACTTACGTGAAGTTAGAAGTTGTTGAGTTAAGTCCTCTTGAACTCAAGTTCAAACTACTAACAGCATTTCTACGTCTACCCCTCCTGTGTCAATTTTAGATGTTGTTGCACCTCGCAAGCAAGTGTTTGTTTGTAGACTTTCCTCTGTCACCATAAGTGAAGGCGTGCATTTATTGCTCCCAAAACTTCTGCTAGAGTCACAGTTACGAAGTTTAATTTCTCCACTCCCCGAGAAATTTCTTCTTTTCAAGTAAATGTTACTCGAGACTCGTTCTCAATCATTTGTGATCCAAATTTTTGGCCAGATCACATGATTGTAAACGAGTTTGAGCCTAAAAGCCAAAATCAGCTGTTGCCTGTCATCCACCTGGATACCTTCTTACACACGTTGAGATGCTCAGATTCTTTCTGTTAAAGTTACTCACGCATCTGGCTCGTTGTATTTAACTTGTTCATATATCTATCCCTCTTCTAACATTGGGACTTATATGCAGCACATATCCTGCATAAATGAAATTTCCATTCATGTGGGTGATTCATTATTCCAAACATTTCGTGGTCATTTTTCGCCTCCTCAAATTATCTTATTTCTCTAGCCCAGCATGACTTTTTAGATGGCATTCATGCCCTTTTCTTAGTTCAGATCAATTCGATTTCTTATCTATCTAATAGAAATCTAAATCTGAAGCATTTCCCCTAAGTGCGAGGGAATTGGTGTTTCGCCAATTTCCTGTCTTTTAGGGTGCCGATCGTATTTGGCCCTAGCACACGTTTTGCAATTGAAGACAATCTCGTTGGCCAATTATGTAATTTTCGGGAAATAGTACTCGGAGATCACCTGTTTTACATTTTCTTCAGCCGCCCTATGTGCTCTGTTATGCTCAGTGGTGAGAATTTCTCGTCTTTCCCCTACACTGAATATGTCCACCACACGTTTTTTGCAATGCCAAAACTTTGTGGCTGGCAACATGCGAGTTACATCTTCTTCGATCATTGCCACTGTATGTAAGTCACACTGGAACGCGTTATCCCCTTTGGGTATGGTGACGTCTTCCAGCTCGTCCAGTAAGGAAAATTTGTACGTGTAACTGATCAAGTGGCGCTTTTTGTTCCCGAATAATGTGAAATCGCGCTTCGTGCTTCTTCCAGAACTATTTGGTTCTGGAAGCAATTAAACAGTTCTTCTGTTGCCTCAATAGTGTGAATTAGGAAAAGTTTACTATAGACCGTACCCGCAACAGACTCGGCCTCCTGCTCTTTCATGGCGTGGAGTTGTTGTCTAGACAAGGCGTCTGCAACTAGGTTCTCTTTGCCAGGCTCATAAGGATCCG
>SCDZ01001149.1:0-13372 GCA_004143845.1 Drosophila lacertosa | reverse complement strand
CCAAAGCGTCGGTAGGACTCCGACTTTTTGTCCGTACCCGTACCTCAGCACTTAAAGAAAACCCACCCAATATTGGATACGCCTCAACTTGTGGACTCATCTCCAATGTTGTCGCTATGCCCTTCCCCCTTATTAACTCCCTTGGCGGCTCCGCAAGAGCTGCCAACCGTGTCTGTTGTTGTATCCATACCGGTCAACAATGATAATTTCCGTGTTGTTAGTAGTCGCAAAGGTACATCCTCCCGAGCTCAAGTTCAAACTACTAGCAACACGTCTACCTTTACCCCTACTGTGCCAATTCTAAATGTTGTTGCGCCTCGCAAGCAAGTGTTTGTGTCAGGGCTTTCCTCTGACACCACAAGTGAAGCTGTGGCTGCATTTATTGCTAGCAAAACATCTGCTAGAGTCACAATTACGAAGTTTAATTTCTCCACTCCCCGAGAAATTTTTCGTTTAAAATTAGTGTTCCCCGTGACTCGTTCTCAATTATTTGCGATCCCAAATTTTGGCCAGATCACATTATCGTGCACGAGTTGAAGTCTTAAAGCCGAAATCAGCAGTTGCCTGTCATCCTTCCGGATACATCCTTACACGATTCGAACAGTGCACCCATAAACTGATAACGTCCGATATTTTCCTAACAAATCAGAATGTTAGAGGGCTTCTGTTCAAATTGAAATTTCTCTATTTGAATAGCATTTCTTTTCAATCAGATATTGTCGCATTCTCCGGTTAAATTCAACAATATCTGATTGTGGAGTGCTTTCAAATTCCTACTCTGTATATAGACAAGATTGAACGACTCGTAGAGGTGGTGGGGTTTTAATTGCTGTTAAAACCTCGCTTGAGTCGGAAATTGTTCAACTTACAACCAGCATAAATGCTGAGTTTATTTCTGTTAAAGACACTCTCGCATTTTGCTCGTTGTATATAACTTGTTCATATATTGTTCATATATTCCTCCCTCTGCCAACATGGGAACTTATATGCAGCACCTATCCTGCATAAATGCATCTCGTGGTAATCTTTTGCCTCCTCAAATTACCTGATTCCTTCCGGCCAGCATGCCTTATAGATGGCATGCTTGACCTTTCGTTGTTTCAGATTAATTCGATTTCTAATCTGTCTAATAGAAATCTTGATGTTATTTTTATCAACGATCACCGTAATGTTAGTGTCTCTGTCTGTCCCCGAAGATATTTATCACCCTACGTTAGAAGTCACTTTATGCAAATCTGCCAATTTTGACTTTTCGAAATACCTCTTAGCCAAGTCAAACTTCTTTATTTTTAATTCTCAGTGTTGTGAGAATTATCTTGCACCTTGCAAGACCCTAAGCAATTCTTTAACTTTGTTAAGTTAAAGAGAAAGTCTTCTGGTCTGCCTTCCTCTTTCTTTCTTGGGACTGAAAAAGCTAGCAATGACCCCGCTTCCGCGGACCTTTTTGCAAACTTTTTCCAATCAACTTATTCCTCTGTCTCCTCCAATAATAATTTTTCTTATCCCTATAACATTGTTTCTTACAACTCTATCACTGTTCCCACTATATCACCCATTTCTCTTCTTTCCTCTATAAAATCCTTAAAGACCTTACCTATTTAAAGGGTAGATCCCAAAGAGTCTTATTAAGATCCCATGTTTCAAAGCTGGTTCAAGTTCCTTCTGGAGTACCTCAGAGTAGCCAACTTGGACCATAACTTTTTACATTATTTATTAATGACCTTCCCTCAGTAATAACTCATTCTCGTATACTTATGTATGCTGATGATGTAAAACTCATTTTATCTTACTCTGATTATTTACATCATTCTTTCCTACAGGACGATTTAAATTCTATGCAACTATGGTGTTCAGCCAATCAGTTGTATTTAAATTGTTCTAAGTGTATGTTTGTGACGATGAACCGTGCTATGCCCCATGTAGTTGGGTATACCAAAGACAATTTCCCATTACAACGCATCAAGGCTGTTAAAGACCTTGGTGTTCTTCTGGACTCTAAGCTAAGTTGCAATAGTCACATATCCACTATCGTAACCGAAGCTAAGGGAGGTTTTATTAAACGCTGGTCAAAAGAGTTTAACGATCCTTTTACAACTAAACTTCTATACATAACTTTGGTACGTCCAATCCTGGAATACTGCTCATGCATTTGGAGTCCGCAGTATAAAATTCATCAGGATTCGATAGAGTCCGTTCAAAAGCAATTTTTGCTTTTTGCCTCACGAACTCCAGTAGGCTTTTACTTCTGACTCTCCCGTCGCTAACAAACCGTAGTTAATTGTTGGCGACATAGATTACCCTTTTCTTTTAGGTCGCCTAAATTTCTTTGTTCGCTTTCCACCTACTAGAAATTACTGTCCTCTCCTTTTGTCCACGTGCACAACGGATTACGCCTTGCACAATTCATTTAGGGTACTATTCTCCTCTGAAATCTCTCTTCCCCTAATCAAATCTTTGCTTTCAGCATATCTTCGGCAAATCAATGATCACTCTTAGCTATGAGAAGGGTCATAGCTTGCCGGACTGGCTAAGTATTCACCCCGCTGGATCAGTGGTTTGCCATCCACTTCTATATCCGTCTCTTTATACCCCCACCGTGTCGGTGATGTTATTAGAATTATTTATATTTTCTTTAGGCTTTTAGCAAGTAATTCTTTTGAAATTTGTCTTTTAACAACTCGAGTTGACACTCGTAAAGCCAACCCGTTTCAAATAAATAACTAAATAAAAAATTAAATAAAAAATATAAAAAATACTCGAAGAACCATAGAAATTCAAATTAATAATATTAACGAAACTATATTAGAAACTCGAGGAGTAAATCTTAATATTCTTTAAAAGAAAGCAAATACAAAGACACAGTTTCCTTATGAAGAAGTAGCTAACACCAAATAACTAGATGAGAAACATTTTCAAAATACTACAAAAAAATCGAAAACACATTCGACATTACAGCAAATATAAAAAGCATAAAAAGCCACTAAACCTTTGCAGGAAATATAGAAGAATATTGTAACGAAAAACCGCGGCACCACATCGGTTAACATAGCTGATAAGCAGAAGCTTAGTATCGGATTCATCCAAAATTGAGTCATACCTATTTTTTCTCCAATTATTACTCTTTTTCTGTCTTACAAAACAGACCACACAAAAATAACAAGGTAATATCACAAACCACGGGCAACGACCCGGATAAAGAAATAGAATAGAGGACGAGAACGTGCTTAACCTGTTCGGCCCATTTGACGGCCGACAGTTGTGGCAACGGTCAAGCCGCGTCATCTTCGGCTCCAGCAATTAGCCACTAAGCAGCGGCTTACCCTATAGGCCTATGGGGATTATTTGAAATGCCGGATACGGAACCACCTTTTATGTTTTTTTAGGATGCAGACGATGGCCCGAGTTCCAGCGGCTGCTAGACGAGTGCCGGAAACTGTATATGAGCCTCCGAGGTCGAGCGCAGCTATTCCAAGCTACTTTGCCGGAGTCAACATTGTGCTGCTACAAATTGCTTACTGCGGCCATGCGGGGACATTTTGCAGTAAGTACCCATACCGGTTACCATGTGTTTCACAACCGTGTACAAGGACCCAAAGAGTCGTTATTGGACTTTGCGATGGACTTGGAACGGCTGGGCCAAGCCGTGTTCGGCGAATTGCCACCAGCAGCATACAACAGCATCATGATCCAGCGCTTTGTAGACGGCATTCGCGAGACGACTTACCAAGTGGTGATCATTGCCAGCAAGCCGATGACTCTTATGGAAGCGCTCGACATGTTGACTCGGTTGGAAGCACAATGCAGACGGAGGCCCACAGATGCAGAGATAAAAATGATTCTGCGGTGTCTTCCACGACGCAGGCAGACTTTTCAAAAGGGGAACGGGCCGTTCCCGCCGAGCCCGTAAGCCATCCTCCAGGTTACGCGACTCAGGGGGAAAACTAGAGCCAGCCAGCACTCGGGGGCGAGGGAATCCAGGAATTGCCGCCATCTCGACCTGGAACTGCGAGCAGCGTTCTAGCAGCCGAGAAGGATGCCCACCGGGGGATGGCCACGTCTCTTACAAAAGCAATGTATCATCTTAACAGTTTAGGCGTACAAAGCTTATATTGTTTCAATTTTTACAAAGACAACTAGTTCGACCCGTCGTTGACACTGGTTCAGCCGTCTCGCTGCTAAACAGAGACGATTTTCGACAAGAAATGCCGAGCACCCCGTTCCAAATAACATTACAAGGTCCATCGTCGGAGAAATTTGTAGCTACCGCAAGAGCCACAACCAGCGTGACTTTAGCCGGTAGACCACTTTAAAGCGAACTTTTGCTGGGAAAAGGTAATATAAAAAGGTAAAATACCGAGGCTGATCGGAGTGGACTTTTTGCGGCGCTACCTGGCCACAATGGACTTGCGAATTGCGGGTATGGATTTGTTCGTCTGCACGTGCCAGACTCAGCACCGTCATGCTTGCTGTTTTCCCGAGTTTCTACTTGCTTTCCGCCGTACTGTGATAACCACAAGAGTGAGCCCACAAGAGCGCAAACTGCGCCCATTTACAATATTGGGCGAGTTGGAACCAGTCAAGCCAGTATCCTGTCCAACCTTAGAAGGAAGGACTTGGCTCGCAGAATCACCCCTTGACTAGCATTTTTGGCAACCGGAAGACTTCCCCGTGGTACTACGTGAGCAGTGGATAAACCTGTTACAGTGTCATATGCAGGTGTATGCTCAACATGACCACGATATGGGCCGCACGAGCCAGACTCGTCATACCATCGACACGGGACACAAAACAACCACCAAGTTGTGTGGCGCTATCACAAAAGATGGAAGTTAAACGCCTCATAGACGAAATGCAGTCTAAGGGCGTAATTCGTCCCTCTGGTAGTCCTTGGGCATCAGCCGTCGTCTTAGTGCGGTAAAACGATGGCTCTACGCGATTCTACGTGGACTACCGGAGACTTAACACAGCCACCGTAATGGACTCGTACCCGCTGCCGAGGATTGACGACATTTTGACGACTCTACACGGCACTCGCTGGTTCTCGACAATGGATCTGAAGAGTGGTTACTGGCAAGTGAAAATGGATCCGGAGTCACTTAAGTCAGTTTAATGTCATGCCCATTAGCCTGACCAACGCTCCGGCCGCTTCGAACAGCTGATGGATGGCCTATTCACTGGCGTCACTTGGAAATCCGTTCTGGTCTACCAAGACGATATCATCGTCTACTCTCGTAGCGCCGAGGAACATCTGCTCCACCTCCATCATGTTTTGAAATGCCATTTATTTCACTTGGGGGCTAACTATTTGCGGCATATAGTAAGGCACAGCGGCTAAAAATCATGTCCCGAAAAGATAACCCTAGTAACGGATTTGCCTCGTCCCTGTTCTCAGAAGGATGTACGGTCATTCATTGGACTGTGCTCATACTACAGCAAATTTATCCCGGACTTCACCACCTCAGCACGGCCATTAAACAAGCTTACTGAAGCTAGACGTATTTTTGATTGGTCCCCGTCAGCCCAGGCAGCCTTCGACTCTCTCAAGGATAAGTTGACTAAGTCGCCGGTCCTCACATTCCCAGAACCGGACGGATTATTCATCGTCGATACCGATGCTTCAAACCACAGGGCCGGAGCCGTGCTTAGCCAGCTACAGGATGGACACGAACGAGTATTGGAATACTACAGCATGACATTTAGCGCCCCCGAATGTAATTATTGCGTCACCCGGAGGGAAATTTATACTGCGCACCGACCATGCATCGCTCAAGTGGATCTACAATTTCCGCGAGCCCGAAGGACAGATTGCGCGTTGGATCGAGCGTCTACGAGTGCCGAGTGCCGCATATGCGAAAAAGCCGATGAAAAGGACATTCAAGGAGTTGTGTTTCTTCAGATCAAGCCCATTGACTTCGCATAGCGTCAACGCGAGGATCCAACCCTGGCGCAGGTATTCTCTTGGATAAATAAAGCGGAGTGCCCCCCAAAATGCAACATTTTGGGCGAAAGCCCGGACACCAAAGCATACTGACATATGTGGGAAAACCTACACTTGGACGACGTAGTGCTCATGACGATGAATGAGGACTCCGTACCCATAGTACCTCGCTCTTTTCAGGAGTCGACATTACGTGGTGTACACAACGCTTCGACTGGAGGAAATTTTGGCATCCGGAAAACGCTTGCGAAACTGAAGGAGCTATACTAGTGGACTGGACAGACTGCGGATATAACCCATTGGTGTGCTCGCTGCCCAGTATCTACCGCCAGAAAAGGCCCTTCTCGCTGCACTGTGGGTCTCTGAGGGTCTCCATAAAGCGCATCAAACTGCTCGGGAATAGCTCCAAGCGGCCGCAGAAAAATAACAAAGCACGGTTTGACCTTCGATCCCACACAGTCGAGTTTGTGGCTGGCGACCTAGCATAGTTAGTTATACGCTCTAATGCGCAGAGTCGGCCGCTGCCAAAAGCTACAATCCGATTGGATCTGATCAACAACAGGAAACCGCCACCACTCCGACCTGGTGTATGAGGTGCAACTACCTTGGAAGCGCACAACCTGGAGAGTTCACGTCAATCGCCTGGCAACGAACCTGGAATCTACCCGGAACGCCCTCGGCCAGGAGACTGGAGTCTCGGATGAGGCCAATGTAACGAAAAGCCGCGGCACCACATGGGTAGCTGATAAGCAGAAGCTAAGCATATCTGATCAGCTGTTTTATCGATGTATCAGATTGATCCAAAATTGGGCCATACCTATTTTTTCTCGAATTATTACTCTTTCTGGATTGCAAAGAAGACCACACAAAAATAACAAGGTAATATCACAAACCACGGGCAACGACCCGAATAAAGAAATGGAATAGAGAACGAGAACGTCCTTAACCTCGACGCGGGAAATGCTAGAGGAGAGACAGTGTTCAGCGAAATTGGTTTTGGCAATAAATACGACCTGTAACAACAAAAATAGTTTCGCTAGGCTTACCGTGGCGATATAAAATAAAATTTCGCTACAATATAGATAATTGTGACAAAGTTGATATACAAAGACAATTTGTTACACAAACAGATGAATTTAATCATGTTATTCATAAAGGAAATGAAATAATTAAAACATGAAATCAGTCAACTAACAAAAATGCTCAAATCGTAACTTTTAATGAAAATATTGAACATTTATCTAACTATATTGAGACAATTGAATTAGCATTGCAAATAACAAGATTAGAAACATAAAGACTTTAGCATGGCTAAATCAAGAATATCCAACCTAATATTATATTAACTTATAATTTAAGTAATCCCAAAATAAATCAAGATGGTGACGTTTATAAACCGAAAATTGAAGGAAATCAATTTATAAAAATATACGATTGCATTTAGACTGCAATCTGATCTGATCTGATTCAAAGTCGTACTCCGATTACTCACACCCAGTATTTCGTGAAAATAATGTAACTAATATTACCTTTTTATCTAATATAGAAAAAAATGAAGTAATATAACAATGAAAAAATAAAACAAAAATCAATTTAAAATCACTACACACAATTAATTGTCATTGTAATTATAATTATCATTCTTACCTACATAATGTTTAAATTCAAAATTATCCTCAACAAATTATCGTCAAAATATAAAAATAAAAAAAAATAAAAAAAAAGATCAACAAGCGCGAGGAAGTACTTGAAAACAAAGAAGGGAAGAGCGACGTTATTTTATTTATTTTTATTTTTTATTAAAATTAAAAATTATTAAAAGAATATCAACTACAAAAGATTACTTGCTAAGAGCCTAAAGAAAATATAAATATTTCTAATAACATCACCGACACGATGGGGGTATTTTATTTGCCAGTCCGGCCAGCTATTCCGGAATTATAACCTTCGCAATTAGCGCCTAACTTCTCTGTGTAAACACTCGCTACACAACCAACAATATTCGGTCACACAATTTGCTTATAGTAACCCGCACCCACACTAGTGTTAACCGTTATTTGTAAGAATTCTATCATTTCAACGAATTTTTCATTCTTTTGAAAAACGGATTTGTATTCCGTAGTCCAGCAGCTTCATTGAAACGGACTCTTCATGTTTGCAAAACTGCAAAGGATTAATTTACTTCTTAAGCCGATACCAAAAGAACAACAACAACTCCTATTAGAATGAAGTTTAAGTTCTCAACAGCTTTGAGTTTCATTTATTATTGATTTAACCTAAAAACATAAATATATTAATCTAAGTCTAAAACTAAACCTTATAATAACAAAATTAACATATGAAAGTGGAAATTATAATAAAAGTTTAATCACAAGAGAAGACATTGAAATTCGATGTGGTGAATATTTAGCCAGTCTGACTAAAATATCATCATTAACAGAGTCAAAATCTTAACTAAAGTCAGTTTGCTTATTTGTTAAAAAACCAGCTTCAATCAATGAAGTAAATTCTAACAAATTGGTCGTAATGAACCGACTCTTAACAAAACTGTGCTAAGCAGGGGAGGTTAAAGACTTGCAAAGATGCTCCAAAGAAGAAGAAGTCGAAAAAAGAAAACCATTACATTCTATGAGAAAGCAACTTGGAATATTGCAGAGTAAAAGGTTTTAAGGAGTTTGTAAAGGAAACAAAAAGAAACGTATTATTAGCGGTGGCAGAGGAATATGTTTATTTGAAAAAAATAGCAAAGAATTCCTGGAAGCAGAATCATTGCTTGCTTTTTCAGTCCCAAGAAAAAAAAGGCAGATAAGAAGACTTTCTCTTTAGTTTAACAAAGTTAAAGAGTTGCTTAGGGTCATAAGGAAATTGACTTGACTTGCAAAGTGCAAGATAATTCTCATAATACTGAGAATTAAGAACAAAAAAATTTGACTTAGCTAAGAGATATTTCGTCATGTCAAAACTAGACCCAGACTTTATAAACTCTTTAAAACACTTTAATTTAATATTTTTTGAGTTTAACAACTACATAATTAGCCATGGAGGCATAGAAAAATTATATAAGCGGATGCTATATTTTTATAAAAAAAAGTTAACAGCAATATTTATGTCAATCACGTCATACAGAAATCACTACTCGGTTTTGTAAATAAGCTCGCTTAACAAAGCATAGTTTCCTTTACGGAAGCAAATGGCGGGGCCTGTTAGACATTGGTGAATGTAATTTGGAAAATTTGCAATCACATTAAGTTACTTGTAACGTAGGGTGATGCATATCTTTGGGGACAGACAAAGGGGAGGTTCTAAAGACAGTCAAATTAAGGTGATTGTTAAAAAAGATTGTCTAGCTAATAAGCTTTTTTATTATACTGACTTTTGAATATGTGAACTTAAGCATTTAAATTAAGAGGCTGCGTGACCCGACAATCTCCCCCAATTGTAAGCTTGTTTTTCAACAGCATCCTTAAGGGGCAGCAGACACAACTTGTTTACAGCTCGCTTGGTCTCTCCTAAAGCAGAATACAGCACAGCTATTCGAACGACGCCATCCTTTCCGGGAATCAGCTCGCCTTTAGCGAGAGTCTAAAGGCCAGTGCGGCAGATTCTCCACTTGGCTCGCCGTTACAGCAGAGTTCCGTCTTCTTCCTTCCATCGGCGAAGAATTTCGCGAAATTGGACATCCGTTGGCAACCTTTTCCGTGATTGTAGTTGGGATTAGCAGAGTCAGGCTCGTTCAGAGTCATTTCGTTCATTATCCGAATCGGATTGACTTTCTGAAAATGAGATTAAAGATGAAGTTATTTCAGAAGCGATGTTATTAACGGTCCCAAGTTCTTTAAATCCAAACGCTGAGGTGCAAAAGGCATTGTGCTTTTTCATCATATTAGTTGAATGGTCCAAAATTGAGTGATTGAATCGAGCATCCTTGCAAGAGACAGTACGACCAGTATCAGTACGACTCAGAGTACGCTTGTACATTTTGATATTTGATATAATGTCTAAAGGCGGTGTTTTGACCAGCAGCACATTTCGCCGAAGCTCACAAATCGGTTTTACAGTTAGAGTAGTGCTAACTATATCTGTTGAGGTACCAGCGCACTGCGATAATGGCAATCCGTTTGAATGAAGAGATCCTCCTGAGACAACCCAACCTAAACGGGTATTTTGTATTATGGGCAGTCATGTCGGCCGTTTAATTTGTCCAAAGCATAGCAGATCATAAAATAGACTTACTATAATTAATGTGTCCACGCGTTGAGGCTTATAAAACTCAGTATCCACGAGTTTTATGCTTGTTGGGGTGTTCCAATTAGCAATGTTATTTGAATTGCGCGCTCAACTATTGAAGCGAATAGTTAAGTGTTACAAAAGTAGAAACCTTTTGTATTGTGTAGCACTAAAAGAGTGGGACGACTGTATATGCAGTCGTCAGTGTGGCTCAGTTGTGGCGTTGAGAGAAAGGGATGATCAAGAGTAGTTGAGAGCCCACGTGGAGTTTGTTTGAAAAATTGAAAGAGAAGGCATACGCTAAGACTCGCTCCGCTTGTAGCATGACTGAACAAAATTTAAATCATCAAGGCAAGGAGAGCCTTCCGTCATCAGAAGTGGGATACAACCCCCGTTCTACAACTCACGAGGACCAGTTTCGCGTTCTGCTAGAGCAACAGAACCAACATGTTATACAATTGGCGGGAGCGCTGCGGGCGTCGTCTGGCGAGCCCCCTACAAAATGGCGGCATTGTGAAGAAAAATCAATTAATACAACTATTAAAAAATACTCAGAATCGTTTATTCAGGGAACTCCTCTTACACGTGTAAGCACTGGGGAAATGAAAATTCGCTTAATTGAACCGAGCAAAACCGTACAGGGGCGACCGTACCGACTCAGTCCTAATGAAAGAGTACTGTTAAGATCAAAAGTGCAAGAGTTGATTGAGCATAAAGTAATAAGAGCTAGTTTTTCGCCGTATGCTAGTCCAGCATTGTTAGTTAAGAAGAAGAATGGGTCTATGAGGCTCTGTGTAGATTATCGGGAATCAAATAGAAACACAGTGGCTGGCTAGTTTCCTTTGCCGTTAATTTCTGACCAGCTAGCTAGACTGCGAGGAGCTAAATATTTCACTTGCTTAAATATGGCTTGTGACTATTATCAGGTTCCAGTACATACTGACTCCGTTAAATATACGGCTTTTGTGACTCCAGAAGGCCAGTACGAGTTCTTAGCAATGCCGATTGGTTTGAAAAATTCACTTTCAGTCTTTCAGAGAGCTGTAATGAAAGCATTAGGCGAACTAGCGTACTCGTATGTTATCGTTTATAATGATCGTGGCAGCCACTAAGGAAGTTGCACTTGAGAGATTAGAGACCGTTTTAAAGATTTTGACAACAGCAGGATTTTAAGTTTAATGTGGAAAAATGTTCCTTCATGAAAGGCACCGTACAGTATTTAGGATATTAAATACAGACTGGCGAGATCCATCCCCACTATCACCACTTAAAGACAATTCATTGGATTAGCTTCGTATTTTCGTCAGTATCTCCCAGGGTTTTCTCAATTAATGAAGCCTCATTATTCTCTCACATCAAAAAAAATTAATTTTGTTTGGGAAAATGAACATGAGAATATTCGAATCAAAGTTGTCAAAATCCTAACAAGCAAGCCAGTCTTAACGATATTTGATCCGCAAAATCCTATAGAATTGCATACGCTAGTGCCATTGGCTATGGTGCCATTCTCCTAAATATTCTCGACATTACCTGCATGGTATAAAGTTTGTCCTTTTTACTGACTGTAACTCATTGAGGGCAACTAGAACGAAAATTGAATTATCAGTCAGAGTATATCGTTGGTGGGAATTTTTGCTGGTCTTTGACTTTGACATAGAGTACCGTGATGGAAAACACTTTGCACATAGATATTACCGGCAAATTAAGCGGCAAAAATGACCGTAAGGAATACATCGTAGTTCAGATAGATGGGTACACAAAATATGTTCATCTGTATCATACGTTCAAACTTGATTCAGATACTTGTATAGACGCGTTAAAATCCTCAATTGCTGTGTTAGGTGTGACCTAGCTGATCAAGGACGAAGCTTTACAGGTGCCAAATTTGTCAACTTCTGTAACTCTCAGAAAATTCAGCTTCACTTAATAGCAACTGGTGCTAGTAGTGCCAATGGTCAGGTTGGGAGAGTCATGAGCACTTTGAAAAATTTGTTGACAGTGGTTGAATCTAGTGAGCGGTCTTGGCAGGACGCTTTAGGAGAAGTGCAGTTATCGTTAAATTATACTATTAATCGAGTTACAAAATCAAGTCCATTGGAGTTATTAATTGGGAAGTGGTCACGACCATTAGGTCTGGTTCCTATTTGTGAGGAAGGGGAGATACAGTTAGATAAACAAAGATCAGAAGCTGATAAAAACATGCAATGCGCAGCACAATATGACTAAAAGAGCTTCGACAAAGGTAAAGCAAAAGTTGTCAAGTTAAGTGAAGGAGATTACGTCTTAATCAAAAGTAGTGAACGACAGGAAACCAAGTTAGATCCGAAATTTCGAGGACCCTTCATCGTGACGGAAGTCTTACCCTGTGATTTGCATAAGTTGAAGTCTATCACAAGTAAGAGGTAGTATAAATATCCTCACGAGAATTTACGAAGAATGCCAGATGGGGAGGTACCAAGCGAGCTGGATATCGACGGAGCTGATTTCAGTTCCGTTGATATAGCGGTTGAAGACCGTGATGACCAATGTGGCATTGATGGAGACTCGTGTGGCACTAGTAGAGCAAAATACGGGTGAAACAGACCGTTGAGATCATTGTGGCACTGATGAGAAAACAGTTGAAACAGACTGTATTGGCTAATGTGGCATTAGCGTGGTGTGAGATCAGTGTGGCACTGATGAGAAAACAGTTGAAAAAGACTGTATTGGCTAATGTGACATTTGTGTGGTGTGAGACCAGTGGAGCACTGGTGAGTTGTAATGTTAATCAATGCTACGTGGCGGTACCTGACCCAAAAGGTTAAAAATAAATAAAATAAATAAATTAGAAATAGAAAGTATTAAAAGCAAATTAAAAAAATATATTAAATAAAGCAAAAGTTAAAATGAAATTGAAAATGAGTCGAAAAAGAGCTAATGTTATGTTTTGAGCTAAGAAATTTTTTTTAATGAAACTAAGAATGAAGTAAAGTTTGTTAAATAAAGTTGAAAAATTGTGAGAGATTTGGAGTTGGTTTTGAAAAATTGAAAGAGAACGCACACGTTGAGACTTGCTTAAATCATCAAGGCAAGGAGAGTCTTCCGTCATATATCTATGTCGCAGTGCTTAGCAGAGTTTGAATTCAATGAACGTTACAGTTAGTTGGCACACAGTTTTGGTTGTCGCTGCGTAGAATACGTAACTGCGTCATTGGTTCTTGGAAAAGC
>SCDZ01001148.1:0-13392 GCA_004143845.1 Drosophila lacertosa | reverse complement strand
GCACTTGCAAATGTCATATTTGTGGTTAAGTTTCCGGGACCAAACGAGGATCTGGCTGCAGTCGAAAAGAAGACGTCTGGGTTTGATTTGGAAGCTATGATCGGACCGTTTTGAGAGTGTGTAGCTGTTGCTCGCTGTTGAATTCGACTTCTCATCTCCTTATATACTGGGCAGCCTTTGTAGTTTGCCGTGTGATTACCACCGGAGTTGCCACACTTTTTTGTGTTTGGGTCGTCTTTGTTTGTTGTGCAGTGGGCGGAGTTCTGAAGCTCTCCACAAACTACACACACCGCTCGCAGTGTGCAGTAAAATCTTTTATGGCCATATTTTTGACAATTCATACATTAAACTGGGCCTTTGGGTTTGTGTGGCTCTTCTACTGTTATTCTACGGTGCTGTAGGAACTGAAGTTTGTATATTGGGTGCACTTCGTTATTCTTTAGGGGCTTACTTTCTGGTTCAAGTTCTACAAGCTTTTCGCTTGTAACTAGGCTGGAATTACCGCGGTTGATTTTTGGCTTAGAGCTTACAGGCTCGACTTTCTTTTAATTTGAATATAGTGATCCATTCCAATCTGTACAGTTGGCCTAGTTTTATCATTTGCACAGCTGACAGCGCGGCGGTTGATGCAATAGTTTTGGTTTGGTTTGTTTTGATCGGTGACTCATAGATGGCATATTTTGCAGTCGACGGAATAGAGCGAACTGGCGATACTATTGCAGTTGTTGTTGTACTTCCTGTTGCGGTAGTCAAAGAGATTCCTGTGCTACTTACCGTAGCTAAGCGCAGGTCTCTTTGGCTAGTACATACCTGCAGACTAGCGCTCTCTGCGCTTTGAACCTTTTGAGATGCGGACGGTATCGACGGAGAGCAAGATCGCGCTCTCTCGCTCTCCATGTGCAAGTGTTCGTTCGCCGGGTTGGGGGTGATTGACCGCAGCCGATTTGAATTATTGATATTTTCGGTTGTCGCGGAGAGCCGACGCTGGTCTTACTCACGTTTCTGCTGGTTAAGCATGCCTTTTTGACTCATCGTCTTAGCCGAGGATTAGTTTATTAATTTAATTATTAGTTTATTGGTATTTATTATTCAATTACTTAAATATACTCTATGATGTCATCACACTAAGCGTCTTTTCGCGATATTTAATATTTGTTGAAAGAATCTCGCACTACACTGTAGAGTTTAGAATGTTTTTCCCGGAGCACAATAAAAATCACGTCTGCATACGACGAAGACTCATATTGAAAAAAAAAAAAAATCAAGGAGTGATTGTAAATAGTCAACTAGAAGAAAGACGGATTTTTCAGAAATGATCTAGCTGTTAGTTTACAAAATCCAGTTAGATTAATAAAAAAAAGAAGTTAATATGAGATATGTCGCCCAATGGGTAGAGGTGAACATAGTCAATTCAATACTTTTAAACGAGGCAGTGTTAAAAGAAATAAAAAAAATTTTTTAATGGTAGGGCTATCAGATATTAGATAAAATACTGAGTCGTTTGCAAAAAGATTATCAAAACATATTGAAACTTGTAATACAAAACCATTCTATTATTCATCTATAAACACCAAAAATATTCCAATATAATTCAGAATTCTATGAAGTTACAAAAAATTGTAAGTAACTTTCTAACATTAAGATAAAAGAGTTGAAATTGTTAATATAAGTAAAAGCGATTGTATCCCCAATTTAGTTAGAGGTAAAAAAGCATTGTGTAATTTTTAAGTAAAGCAGAACTTATTCCAAAAATAGAAGTGGTCAGAGATGGCATCATCGTACTTAACAAGTTTAACGGCACAGTAGGCTGAAACGATGCTAAGAATAACCTTAAGTTTACTCTATATTATTATATTGGAAATTGTCATTACAAGCTCTCGAGGCCCTACATATCACTTCAAAAGCAATCTCATCAATTAATTCATTCACAGCTATTGCACTATTTTTTCTAGTAGCAGACGCCCCACAGGAAACGGCAGCAAGCTGCTATTTCCTTTGGTACCAAAACAAATACATACTGTCGGGTATGTACTTCCCCTTTGGTTTGGGGCGAACTGTATCTAGCACCTCTGCCGCTTTCTGGGCTGTGGCGCCCGACTGTAAACGCAGTTCTACACCGAGCCGCAAGGACTCTACCCGCGATATGGGTAACCAACAACCACCACGAACTCCCACTAAGGGGCCAACCTCAATGAGAAGTCTTGGATAACCATCTTAACCCGAATTTTATAGACTTGGTGAGCCCACCGACGCCCGGGTATAGGGAGACCGTCACCACACGGGGGAGAGGTTGATAACAAGCAGGAATCTGAGAGAGAAGAGATAAGAAAACAGAAGTGAATAATCAAAAAATATGTCAGCTCAAGTTCACTGGCAGACAACGACTGCTCCCTTTTGCTACACTGCAAGCTTTTTCTAACCAAGTGTCTGCACCATTTTCTTTGACGAAGAATTCCAAGTAAACCAAACAACGACTATAATCATAACTTCTTCAAATTGAATTGAAAACATGTACAATTTTCTGAAATTCTTGTTCAAATATTTTCTTTAAACAAAATTATTTAACTTATATATCTCATATGCTGAAATGCCGTTTTTGTAAGATTATGAAACGAACGTAAATCAAAAACATGATTTAATATGATGATATTATATTAATTAATTGTAACTTATTTTTTTCAAATTTTTTTTAAAGATCCGGTGCCGATCGCTATGCCAGAACCAATCAAATAGAAAATCGTAG
Organism: Drosophila lacertosa; assembly: GCA_004143845.1. NCBI lineage: Eukaryota > Metazoa > Arthropoda > Insecta > Diptera > Drosophilidae > Drosophila > Drosophila lacertosa. The sequence goes on along the minus strand of SCDZ01001148.1, from coordinate 10,649 downwards.
TGAGACTTATAAAAGACGCAGTGACATGTCCATTATGTTAATGTTTGATTCCCTTATTGAGAATATCAATTTTAGATATATTTTCTCTTTTCAGCAGGATATATAGTTTTTGATTAGTTGCTTATGTAATAAGCAGGTTAAGATGTCCTAAAGACGGTCGCGAATTGAACATTTTTAAAGTACTAGATGAAACTTTATCTAAAAAGCTTCTTTATTATTCTCAATGACTTTCTGTATGTATCTAGTGCAAGTTTTTTAAATGTTCAAATGGAATTCATTTCAGATATCACATGTCTAGGAAACATCCTAAGGTTGTTAATACAATTAAGGTTGCATAAAAGCAGCTTAGTTTGACACTCCAGAACTTAAATGGCGCTTATGAATTTGTTATTCAAAGGGCATAACAATACCAAACAAGCTCTTGTAAGTGCGAAGAAATTGATCAATAAGGCCGTCAACATTTCCAGTTTGATATTCAAGGTCAACAAGATCTCCAAGCAATCATTAAGGAAATAAAACGAAATGAGGTTAAATCGTACACCCCAGCCTCTTAGGGTAATCAATCACCGATTTCCCAGCGGATAAGCGGGGCGCAATCGCGAATGTAACGTTTCCTCGGAAAAAGCTTCCGCTTTATGGCTGCTACGTAGAAAACAGGATCTTATATATATAAAATATACACTGACAAAAGATGTTTTTATACCAATATGGAACATTCATGTCCCATTTCATCCTTCGTTCCTTAGTATAGATTTTCTTTCTCAAAGCCTTTAAGGATTCTGGTGCTATTGAACATATTTATATTTGATTAAGCAACTTTATCCGTTTTGACAAGGACACCTCGACCAACGACATTGAAGCCAGTGACATTGAAGCCAACCTTCTTGTAGGAACTGCAGTTAGTTAGCTTAGCGTGGGTTTATGAAAATATTTTAAATGAGCTTAGCCCCTAAGAGCACAGGGGCCCACAGGTGCTGTATAGCACCATATGTCCCCAGCCTTAACAGTGGTTTGCGAAGCCATATCTGGCAATTCACACTGAAAGAGAATCCTACATTTAATAACAGCTTTATAGAATCCTACAATTGAGAATAGTGAATCCGTTATGACCAGCTCACCTTGATAATCTAGAAAACCACCCAACTCACACCCGCTGGGATATAGCTCATAGCACAAAAACAGAAACAGAAAATAGCGGTACTCACGAGCTATACAAGTATTCGAAGTATATACATACAAACGGACGGTAATAAAATATTGAATCACCTAGTCATGCTGATTAAAATACTTAGGTATAAATACATGATCGAAACCCTTATAACTTTGATGATGACTTTCAGGGTATTAAGTATTAAGTACCTTCATTACTCTTGCTTTAAAAACAAATTTAATATTTTTGTATCCTTGTACACGGTGCAACAGATTGATGAGGAGCTTTTTCTAAAGATCATGTTTATAACAACCGATTGTATTTAGTAAATTCAGCAAATTTGACAATTTTTCTATTTTGTAGAGAGAATTCTTAATTAATAGAGCAATGGGCGAAGTAGAAAACATTAAATGCTGACATGTGTTTCATAGCAGAAATAAGCAATTTAAAGGAACAAATTAAATCTAAACAAATGTTTGTATCCAACATGTCCCCATTTAAAATAAAGTCAGATAACTACAAAGAAGTACATTCCATATCATTTGTACAAGATCATCAATCACAAGTCAATCTTTTAGGGTTTTGCCTAGTTGGGCACTCGCGGCTTGAACCTTAAATAAATTTCATATTTTGTAAGCAAAGAAAACCAATTATTGATGAAAACAAATTTAAAAAGTTTGTAATCGCAAAAAGTAATTGCTGAACAAAAAACTTTAAATAGCTTAGTCAATTCGCAAAACATTTTAAACAGGTTTTATTAGCTGTTAAATAGCAACTTCGATAAAATTAACAATTAAACACGATTGTCAAATATAAACATACATGTTCATTGATTTTAATGAAATCAAGTCAAATGTTTTTATTGCTTCCCAACCCTGTTAACAGTTTTAGAAAAAATAATACAATTCTCATAACAACATATCCATAAATATTTGTACATAATAAATGATTTAAGTTTTCGTGACAGATTAGTTATAAAACAAAAAGTACATTTTTCTGAGTGAAACTAAAAAAAATAATAATATTAACTTTAAACATGTTATTAGACATTTTCAACGTTTTCATATTGAGTTCAAAATTCTTGAATACAATTTTGAATACAAACTTATGAAGGCAAAAAGAGATACAATTATATTCAAAATTAATTGTAATAAAACCAAATCAGATGATGTACGAAATAGCCATCCAATTTAGACCACAAATCGGTGTACGTGACTTGGGTTAAACGACGGTTGGCGACTTTCACCACTGCTAATATTTGCAATCCCAGAAGTTCCAGGGACCGCTCTCGCATGTACTAAAGAATTGGTACCTACCCGGCGGTGCCCCCGTTTTCCCTGAAATAAAGAATATTATACTTATTGTTTTTTTTTTTAAACCGCGTACCTGTCGAGATTTTTGGTTACGTGACTGCATGACAAGATTTTCCGGAACCTGAAACAAGTTCTCGCCTCGCGTAATCAAAACGTTTGTTAAGCGGCAGCACAATGCTGCCATTTTTACTTGCTCTGCAATGCATGTCTTGTCAATCGGATGTATATACCGTGGTGGGAAGAATGATGGTGCAATAATTGTAGATACGTTGTGTAAATTCATCTTATTAATATCTTTTAAGTCGATTATCAAGTTTAAGAAACGCAAAATTGAACGGAGAGTGTTACGGTTTTCATGTGGAAGCATTAGACATAAAATCGATAATGCCTGTACTTGGTCCATTGGGGGTAATGTGTGACATTGATAAAAAAGTTGTATTAACTCGCTTGTAAGTAATGGCTGGGGAAGTTCGCGTAACCATCGCTTCAGCAAGGCACTTAGTTCATGAACACTTGCATTGCTAAGCAATTGTGTAAATCTTTCTGGTTTATGATAAAAACATGCTTCTAGGTCGTTGTAAATTAATTCAGTCTGCAAGTACATTTATCAGTATTTATGAAATCAATATAAGAGTATAAAAACCACCTTTTGTTTTTGACCAGCTACACGCAAAATTCCCTCTTCTCTTGCCCCTCGCTTGGTCAATTCCTCAAGCAAACCTTCTAGAAACTGTGGAACTAAAGTGGAGTCCATACCAGTTATTTGTTGGTCACGACGGATAAGTGCATTTAATGAAACTCCAAAAAGACTTCCCTCCTCCTTACGACGTCTTTTAAATGGTTTTCGTTTATCTAAAGAAACCTGATTGCGATCAAAGACTGTGGCTAACTCCAACCAAAAAATGGGTTGTAATCGTTTCAGCTCGGTTTCACTTATGGTACTTATATCGCAGCTGTAATCTTGTAATATTACTCTGCTGTCTACGGTGTCAATGCCATCTAGACTAGAATTTTCTCGGCACATACTTTCAAAGCTAATACCATCTCGTGTTGACGACTCCAAGTTCATTTTGTTAAGTATCTTCTCAGGCGGTACTTCTCTTGGAAGGTACTCGTCGCTGGAGTCACCTGAAGATGTATTATTTTCACTCTGCGAATCCGGTATAATTTGTCCACACACTCGTCTAAATTTAGCAATCAGGTTATCATATAACTGATTATTATTACTTTAAGGGTAAGCATACAGTCTACATACCTAACAGAGCAAGATGGATCCGAGCCAGAGCGATTGCGTGGTATATGTATAGTACCAATACGCGAAAATCCTAGCAACTCAATACCTTCAGAAGAATACATAGGTATATCGCAGCGTACCTGCGACCCACGAAATATATCCGTGGATGTGGAACATTTTATCGGTGCACTAGGAGTCCGCCGAATTTTTTGCTTTAAGTTTTTGTTTACCATAGGGTACACACTGGCATTGTAATTTGCAGTGTTATTGTCAGAAATGCTAACAAAGCTAGGTCTGTAGGTATGAAACACAATAAAAAAAGGAATCTCGTGTGAATAAAACTTACATTGATGCATTGCCCCATACTTCGTCTCCGTGAATAGAATCTAAGGAGTCTGGGGTGGCACTCCGGGATCGAGTTCCCGTACTAGACTCCTGTAAATTATTTATAACATTTCTCTTGAATGAAATAGGTATAACGAGTTATTTGCATATTTACATCAAAGTCGCGAAAGACATCGCGTATATCTGGTTTGCGTTTTGATCGGTTTTTAGTGCGCCCTCTTACTGTAAAATTAAGCGCTCGAACACGTTGTTTAATCGCCTCGGCATGGGGCCTAGAAAGTGTTGCTAATACTGGTTCCAGATCTGTAGATCGTAGTTCAATACCCTGTACAACAAATAACAAAAGCAAATAAATACAAGATTAATTTCGATAAAATTGGAAATATACTTTAGTTTTATTCAGTTTAACAGATTGAACAAAGTTTTTCCGAAACGAACGGAAAAAAAGTTTCTTAGAAGTTAAAGGTTAAACAATCCTTCATGACAACCAACAGGTAACTTCAAGTAAACTCAACTTGACAGTACTTTATAACTATAATAACTAGTAGAAAACACCGTTGCAAAGGTGACAGTTAGCATCACAACTGCTTGGGATATTCAACGAGGGTAAATCAATAGGTAGCCAAGTACGTTATTTACAGTTTTTGTTTATTATTTAAGCCGTGTTTTTTTATTAAGTCGGCCACTTTTATAAAACCTGCACATGTATTTATTTATTTATCCTTTTCAGCCAATATTTAATTTTTGGAAAAAAAAAATAGCTGGTAATGAGAGTATTTAGGGTTACTTGGGTACAACGTTCAACGTAAACAAGCCGATTTATAATAAGCCTGTAACTGAAAAATCTTTCACAAACGAAGATCTGCGTGACATGATAGCATAGATCAAATTTTTAGTCGACCTCTTAGATAAAAGGATTTTAATAGAATCAACAATTTAGCAAGGCCATCATCAAGGCTAGTCTTTCCCTTATAAGCTGTAAAAATCCTACTAGTCGACTGCCTAGAAAGACCCCTAACAATAAATATGTCACTCTATCCAATGCCACGGTTAGACTCATAATCGGTCATATTTTTGATGAGCGGACCGCACTTCAGGATAATAAAAATTATAAATGTTGAGAGGAGTATGTCACCACCTACAAAATGAAGACATATACTGTAGGTTGTTATATGGATGAATCAATTACAAAGAAAATTAAAAGACTCAACACCGTCTTTCAAAGGAGTCATTAATGAATTGTATATGCAATTTGTAATATTTTGAAATAATGATATTCGATAAGTTTGTCTGTGCTATGGGTCGCCTAATAAGTCTTTTAGGGTCAATAAATAAATTATATTTTGTTAAACGAAAATTTGAGCGGTTATGGGAGTTAAGTTCTGCATTCTAAGACAGCATGATATACATGAGCCTTACACTTGGGTGAACCCAACAGCAATGTGCTTTCAAAACAAAAATCTTAAAGATTTAATCATTTAAATAAACAAGGCTATGATTAAAATAAATTTATCACATCAGATGTTTTTTTGCAATAGCTAGGTAGTTTTACCAGTTTTTAATGTAAAAACGGTCCACATTCGGCAGAAAACTTAACAACTTACCTGTTCAAAAGGCTGAGTCAGTTCTGGATATCCAGCTGAAATTAACCACTCGGCTTCCATTTCACCATCTATATAAATTAAACATATATAAACCACATATGAATGCTTTTCACATGATAAATTATTCAAATGAGTTGTTAAAGAATATCCTGTTAAATACATGTTCAAACTTGAATTTACAATGGTTGCATGGGCACAGAGTAAAGAGATTTAATGATTTGATCTAAAACGCTCACCTTCATAATGTGTTTCCGGCTCATTGCATGTCAAATTAGTTTGCAACAAATACTCGTTGAGAAACTCGGTGTAATCTTGATCACATGTATTATCCATGGAAGTGTTGCTATTCATTTTTTCTACTTTATATGCTTCTTCGTTTCCTTTGATCTATGGCATACTGTTTGATCGATCACAAAGCACAAAAATCATTGTATGCCGCCTTACAAAAGATAATTTATGTATTTCTTAAATAACTAGAGTTATTTCTATTGAAGAAAGAATTATATAAAAGTTAAAGAATTTTTTTAATATTAATATGTATTCAATATTAATATGTATTCAATATTAATACTAGTACAACATGTACATATAAAAATGATTTGACTTTATAAGTTAGGGTCACGCAAAACTAACTTACTCTGTTTATACAGCCCGGCAGACGAAGACACAGAAGACCAGTGCAAGGATATTATTTTTTTTTTTAATTTCTTACCTCTCCAAAGTTTAATTATTTGATATTCAAATTCTGTATTCGAATTTACTTTATGCATACGTTATTAAGTTTAAAATAACATTTTAGTGCTGGTACTTAGAACAATCACAACTGAATTAAGAAAAGAATTGTATATTAATTCTTTTCTTATTTATTTATATATTATTGATATGAAATTTCAAGCATTGTCATTTAGTATGAAACTACGGTTATGTTGTCATTTTTCTTTTCTTAAAAGACTGTAATTCAAAAGGATATCTGTTCCGATGATGACTTAATATTTATGTCATTAATATTGCAAAATATGTTCTTAGCTTAAGATGGTACAAGAGGCATAAAGTTATGGAAACGGCGGCATTCGCAGTGTAAAAGATGCCGCTCCGACGATGGAGATTGCTGTCGTATGACAAAAAAATCCATCATTTATCAATAGGGTTGTAAGCCAATATTTGTGAACGCTATAAACGAATATGTACAATGCCCTGGTTTATGAAAGTCACTTGTATTAAAATTTGCAATCTTACCGATAAGACCACGCTAAAATGCAAAGTTAAGAGAAAAAAACATATTAATTTAACTTTAAACAAACAAATTGGCACATTTTAAAAGTCTTAACGGCTTCGAAAACTGACCAACCGACCAGCAACTCTCTTTTGGAAAAATTAAGCTGGCTGCGAACGAAATATATGTTAATTTTTTCTCATCATTCATAAACAGTTGAATCCTCAAGCCACATCGCGTCAACCGTTTGGTTCCTTGGTGGAGCAACTGTCTGCTGCTATTACCATGAGAGTGTGCTGGCACTTTTGAATTGGAATATCGTATTACTCGAGAATTGTATAATGGAGTTTTCTTGATTATGATGCACAGGCTAGACCTTGCGTCAGACAATCCCATATTTAAGGAGTCCTCGTCAAATCGACAATAAAAAGTGGTTGCACAAATGTGTGATAATCCAGGCAGTCAATTTTTCATTAAGCAAGCTCAAGCTGGGCATTTATATAGTAAGTTACAAAATATTCCATGCCAAAAAGGGTAGACTTGTTTAATATGTATCTTCACATAAACAACAAAAATTTTAAATATTAAGAATAAGTGTGCTGAGTGTTGATAAGAAAACTACGTTACAATTCCTATATTCATATATTAAGAGTAATATTTAACAAACTTTGTGCTTTGATAAACGCTTTCTGGTTAGCTTCCGTTGGTAATGGTAATTGGTTTTTTGCAACTTAGCATTATCATCTTGCATCACAAGAAAACTAACAAAATCTTAGAATATTGTCCATAAAAGGACTTTTACCACGATAATGTCCATATACATACATAACATACTGAAACTTTTGTATGTGGGATATATGTATGTCCCCAATGACCACTTGCCACTCTTTTTGAGGTTTTACTCAATATTACACATGCGGAAAAAGTCAACGAATTGGAATATAGACGAGAATAATGATTTCAATATGCCAGATTTAAAAGCAATATGTGCAAAGATCTATCCCACATTATTGGATACTGATTGTGTCAATGCCGAATATACTTAAAAAGTCGTAAAAATGGATACATATCACGAAACTATAATCATTTAGATTATTGTTTAAACATGAATGCAATCTTTTGGCGTCAAATTCCATTATGTAGTACAGTCGAGTCTCCATAATTTAAAATGGCAAGGGGATCATATGTTTTACCAATTGCACGGGAATGTGATTTACCAAGATTCCCATTAACGACAAATTTTAAATTCAGAAGATTTTTGGAAATTGTCTAAAACTTAATTCATTATATTTGTATTTTTCTTTAACATCTATGAGTTTTTTAGTTCCAATAAAGTAACATATCCTTTATTGGAACTAAAAAACTCATAGATGTTAAAGAAAAATACAAATATAATGAATTAAGTTTTAGACAATTTCCTTTTGGCTCGATGTTGACGGTATTTTAACTTCAAACAATTTTGCAATAAATTACGAGCTATAAGAGTTTACCAAACAAGTGGTTGAAGGTTCTTTGCGTTGAAAAAAAAAACTATTAGATATCGTGGGGACCAAATTGGGGTTTTTACACATTAACGAATTTTTTCATCGAATTAGCGGTGGACAAATTATAGTAACTCGACTATATTATAAATAATAGGAAAACTGTTTTCTAAAATATATGTACATATATAAATTAATTTGATTTAACTCCTCAATTATAAAAATCTTCTGTGAAATATTTATTGTGGTAATACCAAATATTATATTGAAAACATGTGTACATAAATTAATAAACACGTATTAACAAAATTAAAAAAATTAACATATACTCATACTTACCTAAATGCGTTTACGTATATATATATGTTCTCTATGTTTATGTATGGCTGTATTATGTGCATCTCCAAACATGAATACATACAGACATATATTTTATACGAACATTTTAAATACTATCATGCTTTATTGACTTATCATGTTTGTATGTATAAACATATATTTACTCATGAAATACATAACTTATTAATGTTTATACTCTGGAACTCATTAGTAATATTATTAACTTATGTACATATGTTAGCTTAGTACGACGTATTTATGATTTTACATCTTTTTGATTATATATTGTATATTGTGTATACATACGTACATACATACATATGATCAAAGAAAAAAGGGAAATCAACACATATTAACTCTTTTCTTACTTCATGATGCATACTTGTATTTTCTCACAAAACATACACATATGTATGTGTATAACATATATACATTGCATGTGTGTATATATATACATACATATACTTTTTTTAATTTTACATATTATATTATTTTCCTTGTTTTTTTATTTAAATAAGTGTTTATAAACTTTCATAAAACTGTCATTAATTATTTTTGTGTGCTCACAATTGATGTATGTATGTTTATACGTACATTCATCTGCAAATAGTAATATTTGTATTTGTTGTGCCAGTTGTACATATGAATATGATCAAATATATGTAAATGTAACTACAATCCGATCGCAGACATCACTTCGAACCGAAAACTAAAAATGAACTGATATACTAAGAAAGAACTTCAACTTCACATATACACATGTTTGCATTTTTGAACCAATGATTGTACATGATAGTAAATGTATGCATGTGAATATTGTATGCATGCATAAGTGTGTGTGTGAGCATATTTATGTGTGTTGACAAGATCAGGTTTAAATAAAATCGTGAGCAACAGGTTTGCGTGATTGTAAGCACGATTTGAATCCGACAAAATTGTCGAAATAATTATCGTGCATTAAGCTGTGATGGTACTTTAAGTATTATTGGCTATTTGTGGTATTGTTTCCGTACAAAAAATGCAATAGGCACACCTAAGAAAATTCATTCAATCGTTAAATGTTTCAAGCTCCATTAGATAATAACAAATAGTGGTCAAATTAATGACGGTTTTTCTTTTTATGTTTTTTTGTACTCGCTGTAGCACAGCTGCTTCAAATCGTTTTGAATAAGTTCGATACAACTACTCGAGAAACTTTTTTTTGTTTATACTTTGCTTTTATTTATTGAATTTTCTCTTTATTATGACACTAACAATAAGTTTACAAATCTTAGCTTTCAGTCTTAAATGTATTTTTTTTAGGTTCGATATGCCTGCGATATGTGAGTCTTTTATCGAGGTGAATTCTGCGGTATTATTTAATGTGAGCGTTGGGCAATGTTGCCTGTTCAAGGTAAACGCAACGTGCTTGCATTGTTGTACGTTTACTTTTATTCGCTAATCAGATGGCAATGTTTCTAGGTTAAAGGCGAAGTGCTACTTGCGCAGATGCTTGTATTGGGCATTTAAAGCGACTGAGAATAGATGTATCGTCAGCAAAGGGAGAAGTTGTAAGTCGAATTTTGTTGTGGACTCTCATTATGCATTTTTCGAAAAGTTTTGATAGACATGACAATAGGCTTATAGGTCTATACGTCGAGGGCAGTGTGTGATCTTTCCCTGGCTTCGGTATCATTATGATGACTGACTTTTTCCATCTCTCTGGAAAGTGGCCTAGTTTTGTGATGGCATTAAAAAAATGGGTGATAGTACATACGGCACAATATGGAAGCTCAATAATCATTTTAGGGGTAATGAAGTCGCAGCCCTGTGACTTTTTCGGGTTCACTTGTTTTTTAATAATATTAACGATATTGTTTGGGAGGAACTTGATTGGCTCATGCTGCTGCTAGGAGTCATTTGTTAAAGCCGGTAGTTTAAACGAATTTGTGGCAGGATTTGGTTGGAAAACCTTTTTAAGGTGAGCGCCA